>JAGHPS010000422.1:12500-70696 GCA_020976635.1 Castanea crenata | reverse complement strand
AAAACTAATTCAGAGACCACACATCTTGGGCGTAAAGTGGAATTGGAGTGAAGATTAAAAGTATTTCTGAGTACTTCAATCTTTGGTTTTGAATTTCACCACACCAAGGTACGATATCTTGTCTTAAATTTTGAAATTTACATAGTGCAAGTTATCAATCATGAATGAAATAGATTCTTGTTTGTTACTTACACTATGTGTTTTGTATGAGATACAAAACCAGTTTTTTCTTGAAATATGTTTGGTACAGAATCCCACAGATTCCTGGTGTGTGGATTCAGGTTGTAATAATCATATCTGCAATTCTTTACAGGGGTTTCAGGAGACTAGAAAGCTGAATGAAGGAGAATTGTTTCTTACTTTGGCTGATGGGAGCAGGATTCCAGTTGTAGCTGTTGATGTTATTAATTTATGCTTTGAGTCTAGGGTTTTAATATTGGAAGACTGTCTATTTGTGTCTAATGTTCGTAGGAATTTAATTTCTGCAACTTATGTAGGTAAACATGGATATTGTGTTATCCTAAAGGACAATGTTGTAATAAAGAAGGATAAAATGTTTATCTGTTCTAGCAATATTGTGGATGGTCTTTATATTTTAACTCCTGACAAGCATGAATTATACAATTCTGAATTAGATAGTAGCTTTCATGTAAAATCATTAAAGAGAAAGTTTCCTTCTACTAGTGATGCATATCTATGGCACTTGTGTTTGGGTCATCTTAATTCAAATAGTATTCAAGGACTAATCAAAGATGGAATTTTACAGCCCATGGACTTTGATGGATTTTCAGTTTGCGAATCTTGTTTGGAAGGTAAAATGACCAAACGACCTTTTAATGCAAAAGGTAGAAGAGCCCAAGAGTTGCTTGAATTAGTTCATACAGATGTATGTGGTCCTATGTCAACCTAAGCAAAAGGAGGTTATGAGTATTTCATCACTTTTACGGATGATTACTCAAGATATGGTTATGTGCACCTAATGAGACGGAAGTCCGAAACCTTTGAAAAGTTCAAAAAGTTTAGGGCTGAAGTTGAGAATCAATTGGGTAAATGCATAAAGGCTTTTCAATCTGATCGAGGTGGCGAATACCTTCTTGAGAATTTCAAGGCTTACCTAATTTAAAATGGGATTGTCTCCCAATTGACTGCACCTGGAACTCCCCAACAAAATGGTGTAGCAGAAAGAAGGAATAAGACTCTTTTGGAAATGGTTAGGTCCATGATGAGTTACTCAACTTTACCAGTTTCTTTTTGGGGATATGCACTAAAAACTGCTATGCATCTTTTGAATTTGGTTCCATCAAAATCTGTTCCCAACACACCCAAGGAATTGTGGAGTGGGCGCAAGCTTAGTATGAAATATCTCCACAATTGGGGATGTCCAGCACATGTGTTGAAAGGGAAGTCTGATAAGTTGGAAGCTAAAACGGAAGTATGCATGTTTTTAGGGTATTCAAAGGAAACCAAGGGTTATTTATTCAATAATCATAAGGATAACAAAGTGTTTGTTAGCACCCATGCCAAATTTTTGAAAGATGATTATGTGAATAATTTTAGTCCTAGAAGTAAAGTTGTATTGGCTATAATAGATGAACCTGTAGTTGAACAACCAATGGATGAAACTAGGGATGATGTGATTGTATTAGATACACCACAAGATACTACTCATGAGATGTCTAGTGCATAGGTGCCTCGTCGTAGTGGGAGAATTGTTCGGCCTCCTATAAGATTTATAGGTTTGGGAGAAACTTATGAAACTATCTCAGAAGAGGCTAAATCGGATCCCTACACTTATAAGGAGGCAATGAATGATATAGATGCACATTATTGGGTCCAAGCTATGAAATCTGAATTGGATTCTATGTATTCCAATCATGTATGGGATCTTGTAAAGGCTCCTAACGGCATTAAACTTGTTGGTTGCAAATGGGTTTACAAGAGGAAGAGAGGGGTAGATGAAAGGTTGAAACCTTTAAAGCAAGACTAGTGGTAAAAGGGTATACACAAAAAGAAGGTATTGATTATGATGAAACTTTTTCGCCAGTAGCCATGCTTAAGTCTATCAGAATTCCCTTACCCATTGCTGCTCATTATGATTATGAGATTTGACAAATGGATGTCAAGACTAAATTTCTCAATGGCAATCTTGAAGAGGAAATCTATATGATGCAACCAGAAGGTTTCATAGCAAAGAACCAAGAGCATATGGTATGCAAGTTGAAAAGGTCCATTAATGGACTTAAGCAAGCATCTAGGTCATGAAACATTAGATTTGATCAAGCAATCAAGTCATTTAGTTTTGAACAAAATCTTGATGAACCATATGTGTACAAAAGACATCGAGATAAAGTGGTAATGTTTCTAGTGCTTTATGTTGATGATATTCTACTCATTGGGAATGATGTAGGGGTAATGTCATCGGTTAAAGTTTGTTTGTCAAGCCAATTTGATATGAAGGACTTGGGTGAGGCTAACTTTATTCTAGAAATCAAGCTTTGGCGAGATTGCAAGAATAAGATGTTAGGCTTATCACAAGCTGGATATATAGATAAGGTTTTAAAACGGTTTAGCATGCAAAACTCCAAGAAAAGATTGCTTCCTTTTAGACATAGAGTTCCTCTGTCTGACGACCAAAGGTCTAAGACTCAAGAGGAAGAAAATATGATGAGACAAGTTCCTTATGCTTCTGCAGTGGGAAGTCTCATGTATGCCATGCTTTATACTAGACCAAATATCTGTTATTCAGTTGGCATGACCAGCCGATATCAATCAAATCCAGGACCAAAACATTGGCAAGCTGTATCTACGAAGAACAAGAAATTATATGCTTGTTTACCATATTGAGGATTTGATTCCCATTGGCTATACAAATTCAGATTTTCAATCGGATCTAGATTTTAGAAAATCCACTTCAGGATGTGTTTTCACCTTGGGAGGTGGAGCCATAAGTTGGAGAAGTTGGAGGAGTGTTAAGCAATCTTGTATTGCGGACTCCACCATGGAAACTGAGTACGTTGCTGCTTGTGAAGCAGAAAAGGAAGCTGTTTGGGTCAAAAAATTCCTTTCTAATCTTGGTTCTATGGGAATGGAGCAAGTTTCCATCACATTGTTTTGTGACAATAGTGGAGCGGTTGCACAATTCAAAGATCCAAGGAATCACAAGAAAGGAAAGCACATTGAGAGGAAGTACCACATCATTCGAGACATTGTTGCTCGTGAAGATGTAGTCATAGCAAAGATTGAAAGTACAAATAATCTAGCAGATCCCTTTACCGAAACCTTGCGTCAAAGGACTTTCGAGTCACATTTGGAAGCAATGGGAGTTAGATTAGTGCACAATAGTCTTTAGGGCAAGTGGGAGATTGTTAGGGTTTATGCCTTTAAATCCTATTGTATGATGCTATATATAATATTATGTATGACATTGTGTATGACTTAATATTGTGATTAATAAAGTTGTTTTATTATTATCTAAAATAATGGTAACATGAATATTTGAACATTATCATATGGTCCATGAGATGCATAGTATGTGATTTATGTGATTTATTCATAGAAGATATAAGCCACAAGTTCTTTGTAAACTCAGAATTTATAGTTCGTAGTCAGTGATGAAATTGGGCATTTCATCTACGAAGACTATAATGTATCAACTACGATGATTTGTCTTGATCATGGAAGTAGGGACTTCTAGTTGATTTGTTAATATGTTTTAAGAGTTAAGACATATTGAACTGGACCGTGTGAGATTTATTATTCTTTTAACAACTGTCAAATGAATAATAAATCTCACGAGTTCTATTTGCATGAACTCTTAATCCTAAGAGAATAATGGACCTGATCATGAGGTGTAGGTTGCTTTGATATATCAAGAGTGAGATCTAAAGTAACGATCAAAACCTTAGTATGTTGGGCAACCACATTTAGTGTTGATGGAACATATATTCTCAATATGGAATTCATAGTCTCTTAACGGAGATATAAAATATTCCCTTGAGATAAGTTTAATGGGATCAGTTATTTAGAGAGTTAGGCCTAACCACTTTGGTAAGAAATTACTAAAGTATATATTTATGAAATTGGATTTCATAAATATATGATATATAACTTTAAAGGATTAAACCGGGTACTTAAGGATTAAGATGTAGTAATTTTCAAAGTGGCAGCCTATATTTTATGACTTTGTATTACTACGAATATTTTATGAAGGGGTTGCATGTATAATAAAGTCTTGGGATATAATTTATTAATAAGACCTAGAGTGCAATTATATTTATATAGTGGTGTTAAATATAATTAATGGTAACTTTGGACTTGTGAAGAGTTGACGGAAAAGCCCAAGGCTTATTGGAGCTTCTGTCTTATTGGTCCCTTTTGGTCCTACTCCAAGCCACACACTAAAGCCCAATTGGAAAGGCCCAATAGGCTAGCCCAATTAGATAATCAGTTATTTATAAAGAGAGAAACATATAGAATTTTTATTAGTGATATAAGAAATGGTGTGTATGTGAGAGAGAAACACACTTTTATTCTCCCTTTGAAAACTGATTGAGAGACCACACATCTTGGGCGTAAAGTGGAATTGGAGTGAAGATTAAAAGTGTTCCCGAGTACTTCAATCTTTAGTTTTGAATTTCACCACATGAAGGTACGCTATCTTATTTTTAAATTCTGAAATTTACATAGTGCATGTTATCAATCATGAATGAAGTTATGTGTTTTGTATGAGATACAAAACCGGTTTTTTCCTTCATCTAGAATGGTCAATAGGCCAAATGAGAAAGGCCAAATCAACATGATCATCAAGAACTATAAATGGTTTATAATTGTAGGTTTTTATCATCGCCTATTAGC
This sequence comes from Castanea crenata, assembly GCA_020976635.1. Taxonomy (NCBI): domain Eukaryota; kingdom Viridiplantae; phylum Streptophyta; class Magnoliopsida; order Fagales; family Fagaceae; genus Castanea; species Castanea crenata. The sequence continues at coordinate 65,842 of JAGHPS010000422.1, read as the reverse complement.
TCATTTGGAGAATTATGTTTGTGGGACCAGAATCAAAGATGCTCTCGTAATGGACAATTGGAGAAAGGGGAAAGCAAGCTTCCGACCAAGAAGACATATGGAGGAGGAAAAACCACTTAAATAGCCAATCCTGTAAATGTAAGCACCATTATACCCCAACAAACACTTGCCTACCCAAAGAAAGCTCGCCAAATATTCTCCAATTTAGGAATGACCGTTACCCAAGCATATGAAAACCTATCCTCCAAAGGATTTATCAAGCCTTTAGACCCCACACCCATGCCTAATCCCATTCCTCCCACTTGGAACCTCAATGAATATTGCCACTACCACTAAAAATCAAGCCACATAACCTACAATTTCTTCCGCGTCAAACACAAGATACAAGACCTCATAGACAATGGAACCCTCCTAAATCCCAACATCATCACCAAACCCAATATTAGAAAGAACCCTTTGCCCGATTACCATAGGTGAAGCAAACACCAATCGAAATGCTTTGAGACCCAACAAATAATATTGAAATAGTTGCCCAAGAAGCTAAATTTCAGATTTTGATAGAACCCCTAACCCAACGTTTATAAATAAATGCAAACTAGAGGTATAAGTAACAAACCTCAACCCAATGATTATAACTGAATCACGAACTGAAGGTCTAAATTTTGAGCACCACAACGAAGAGTCCCTGATAAGTTTACAATTCTTAAAAAACCAAAGAATTAGCAAAACCTCATGTTTTTCTGATTTTTATTCAATAATTCCTCAATTACAATGAGTGCATCTATTTATAAGACATGACTGAAAATAGGAAAAAGAAAACATACTAAATAATAAAAGCCTAAATTAAAATTGATTTGGTATGAAATTAGCAACTCCAAAATAGGAAAATAGCTAAAAAACGTTTGAAATAATAGAAGCCTAAAATTAAGGTAGATTTGGTCTAAAATTAGTAGCTCTAGAATAGAAAATATCTATTAATTAATATAGAGCTGGAAAGTCAACTAGCCATTAATCCACACTATAATGTAGGAAAAACATAGTTTGTATCGCATACAAAACATACGTAGTGGAAAATTAACGGATCTACTTCATTCGGAATTGATAACATGTACCATGTAAATTTTAGAATTTAAGAACAAGAGAGCGTACCTTGGTGCGGTGAAATTCAAAACCAAAGATTAGAAGTACTTGAGAACACTTTTAATCTTTACTCCAATTCCACTTATTCCCAAGAAATGTGATTTCTCAATCAGTTTATACATATGTGTTCAAGGAAGAATAAGAGAGTGGCTTACACTCACATACACACCATTTTCATACATTACCAAATTATGTATGTTTCTCTCCTTATATTTAACTGATTATCTAATTGAGCTAGCCTTTTGGGTCATTCCAATTGGGCTTTAGTATATGGCTTGAAGTGGGACCAAAAGTGACAAATAAGACACTAGCTCCAATGGGTTTTGGGCCTTTGTATCAACTCTTGACAAGCCCAAAATTACCATTAATTATATTTGATGATGCCAAGAAGATCAGTAGACTGGATGCTTCGGACTTCAAAGGACCACTGGTTCTCTCTGGGCCTGGGAAAGAAAGAAAAGCGAATCAAAGGCGACCGGGGTTGCCGGCCAAAAATCCTCCGATGGCAAAGTTAGTTTTTCTCTCTATATTATCTGAGTTCCAACTTTTTTGGAGTAGAAAAATGAACATACCTTGGGTTTGTCTGAAACAGCCTTTATAGTGTTCTCATAGGCGGTTACCAAAATTGGAACTTCTCCTGGCTTCAAGGAGAGATAGAACTCAAACGTAACTTGCATAACCGTTTGGAAGTTATGCTCTTGTTTCACAACGGATTCCTGGCGGTTATGTGTGAGATAAGGGATTATCATATCTTATTCGGAGATTTTCCTAAGCGTGATACCCTCGTCTTGGAGTTCCTCAGTTGGGTGTGCTTTGTTACACGCGCAGGGGCTGTCTCGTCTAACGAATGAATTTCTTCAAGACGAGGATGTCGGCACTCTGGACGAGTGCATCACTCTGGTGGTGCTTACCTCGTCTTGAGCTCTTCTTCCCTGGATGAGGTACTTGTAGGCAAGTTTCTGAGGGTATTTACGGTGGTAGGTGGGTTATGGACGACTTGGAGATGGGCTAAATCATTCCCCTATCAGTTGCCCCCTGTTCTAAGGTCGTCCAAAGTTCTTTTGTTTCTTGGACTCGTTTCAACATATTATTCCACGTGTCTCAAAGTAAGGGATGAGGTTGCAAAGGCTCCAGATTATGTCACGTGTCATTACTTACCTGGGTTAACCGTTGTGTTGGTTTGGGTTTTCGAGGAGGTTGCCACGTGGTTCTTCCTGATTGGTCATTTCGTTCTGGGTTTTACTTTTCAACGCTATAAATAGTGGATTTCCTCCCCTACCCTCCCCATTTTTCAAATTCTCTCATTTGACATCTCTCGTCCATCGCCTCGTCTAAGAGTATTCCAGCGTCCTTTAGTTTCCTTCGTCTAGAGCCAGGTATTTCTCTACGCTCGTTTTTAGGCTTCCCTTACATTTCCAAAATGTCCGAAAGTTTTTCTTCGTCTAACAATAGTGTTGATAGAGAGATAGATGAATATCGTAACACAACTAGCTATAGTGGTTCTAGTAGTGACAGTAGTAGGAGTAGTGGTAATACCACAGACGAGTATGTTTCTAGGGTTCCTGGGGTTCCCTTAGAAGTTTTCCATGAAGAATTTATGACGAGGGTAGCATCTGGGTCTAGGGTTGGTCCCTCTAGCGCGCCCTCGTCCACTAGAAGGGACGAGGTCGAGACTGTATACAGCTGCGCTGTTGGGGTTCCAGCCAGACAGACGAGAGAATTAGCGTCCCTTAGAAGCTGGTACCAAATCCCGGACGAGCTAAATCCTAGATTGGCCATCCGTGATGAGTGGTGTTGCCAACCTCACTTTGGCATTGGGGTTTATGAAGCCTATCTTCTAGGGGGACTTAGGCTGCCTCTCAATGCTTTTGCAGGGAGTTACTTACTAGGTTAGGTATAGGTTTATGTCAGCTAAATCCTAATGCATGGAGACTAGTTTTTCTATGCAAGTTTTGTGGAGAGAGGTTTTCGAAGGGGATTGTCCTCTTACCGTGGACGCGTTCCTTTTTTGCTATAAACCCTCTGAAATTAGTCAATCTCGTGGCTTTTATCAATTCACGGCCAGGAGAAAAGACTGTAGGCCTGCTGATGTGGGCAGGGATTCATTTCCCCCATATACAGGAGAGTTAGGGAACCTTCGTCCTGAAGGTATGCTCACCACTACTGTAGCATCGCCTTTATTACATATCTTTCAGGGCTAATTTCTTCGTCCTTGTTGCAGGTGTTAAAAGGCCGTCGTTGAGCAAGTTCCATCTAGGACGCGTTCAGAAGGCTCGTCTTCACCCAGAGAGGGACTTTCATACCTTGGTCACTCTCCAGCGTCTTGCAACTTGGGGACTTGGCCCCGAGCCCTCTCCAGAAGCCTTAGCCCACAAAATTACAGTCCGTCGACGTGAGTTCTCGTCTTGCACTTTCTCTCTTCCTCTCTTTTCTCTTTTTTTTTTTTTTGTTTACACTTACTATTGTTATTTATTTTAGGGATGGCTACAATGAAGGAAAACAAAGGCAAAGGGGTCGCGAACGAACGTGGCAAATAAGACACAGTGGCTAGGGGTCGTCCTGCTGTGGGTGATAAGAGGAGCCTGTCAAAGACCATCAATCTTGAAAACCTCCCCAGCTGGAGAGCCAAGCACAGAAAGTCGTCCAAGGCTGGGGTCGTCTCTCCCGTTCCCCCCGTTCCTCCCTCCTCCTCACACGTCCGTCCAGATCTTCGACGTGGAGTCGTCTGAACCTGCTCCCACTCCACCGTCCAAGACCGGCGTTCTGCCTCGTCCCAACCTCCCGTTGACGTTGTTCCCAACCTTCTTGAGAGTGAGGGCTTGGCTTGGGAAGGTTCCAATAGGTAGTGTCTGACGAGGACGTGGCTGCATGCTATAACATGTCCCTGAAAGATTTTGAGCACTCGGGTGTCTACGATCTTTTCAAGGTAACTGATACAAATATGTTCTCGCCATTAGTTTTTTATGCTTTTTTACTTTGCTTGATACAAAAATTCTTATTTGTTTGTGCAGGCCATGTCCAAGTTTATAGCTGCGTCCAGGCAGGCTACTGAGCTGGACAGGACGAGGCTGCTATTGGAGAGGAGGATTAAGGAGGTCAAAGATAAGTGCAAGGGCTGGGCTGAGACGGCTGCCGAGGCTAAGGACGCGGCCAAGGGTTTGCTGAACCTTGTCGAGGAACTAAAGGCTGATATAGTGGAAAAAGACTCTCGTCTTGACCACTTTCAAGGAAGATCGACGAGCTAAGCAATTCCCTTGTGGGGGCTAAGGACGAAGCCGTGGAGGAATTTAGGGCTTCGAAGCAATTTACTGACCTTCTGGACGCCAACTATGCAGCTGGATTTGAAGATTTTCGCATGGAGGCAAAGGAAAAGTTTCCAGAAGTTGATTTCAGCCCCATGGTCCTTGAACTTGGAGGTACTACCAGTTCTTTTCTTCAGACTAGCTCTGAAGATGTCAATGTTGAAGATGATGCCTCAACCAAGCCTGCTCAAGACGACCCTGATGCCTGATGCCTGATGCCCTTTGTTGTTGAAAGATTTTATTACTATTTGTCCAAGTGTTTTGCTTTTTTTTTTTTTTTTAGATGTATAATACATTTATCTCGTCTGGAGTACTTTTAGCGAGTTCATAAAAAATTTCCTTTCAAGGCTTATTTCTTAAGGGTTTTTGGACGATGGTCGTCCACCCTTTAACGTTTAATGAATGTTTATTTTCGATTATTATTGTTGTTCCATGGACGAGTTTATGCATTTTTATGTTTTATTCCATTGCCTTTTAAGCAATATTCACAAGTGTTGGGTGATCGTTTACACAATTCCCTCATGGACGACTCGCTTAGGACGATGATGATCATTTTGCCTGCCCTTTAGGCTATTATTACTCGTATTTTCACGAGTTTGTAATCGTCTTGACCATATGCTCGTCGTTGGGATGTCATGCGTTAATGCCTACTTTCCTTCTTAGACGAGTAGGCTTTGACTAAGGAAATCTTGGACGAGCATGCCTTAGCATTTTTTCTTTGCTTTATCCTCATTCTTTTCTAAGGAAAGCTTGGACGAGCATGCCTTAGCATTTTTTCTTTGCTTTATCCTCATTCTTTTCTAAGGAAAGCTTGGACGAGCATGCCTTAGTATTTTTTTTCTTTGCTTTATCCTCGTTTAAAGGAACTCTTAAACGAGTTAGTCTTCGTCCAGAGACTTTACTTGTCTAAGGCTTTTGCCTCGTCCGTAGGTATTATCAGGAAAACTAGAATTCAAATACATAAGAAATCCAAACCATATTATTACATGAACACTGTTCACAAATTTGGCACATGCTTACAAGCTAGTGCCTTATTAAGATACTCAAGTACATAGCATCGTCTTTCATAAGCTAGTGCCTTATTAAGTAGTGCAAAAGTTTAAGAACTAGTGCACTTTTATTCATAACACACCATAACAGTAGTAAAAGCAAAAGTACATATAAACAAACACGCAAATCACAACTGTAATTTTGCCACTGACTTCCCTCGTCCTTGCTCATCACTGATTGTACCTTCGTAGATGTTCCACGTTCCAAGGATGTTCTAACTACCGCCCATCCAGGGCTTCTAGGTAGTAGGACCCCTGCCTTTTGCAGTTGATTACCCTATAGGGTCCTTCCCAATTGGGTCCCAGTTTTTCATGAGCTGGGTTCCTGGTCGCCAAGGAGACCCTTTTGAGGACAAGGTCCCCAACACTGAACCGTCTGGGTTTTACCTTGGCGTCATGCTGTCTGGCCATGAGATTTTTGTACCTTGCCGTCCTTTGCTCCGTATCCATTCTTACCTCATCAATAAGATCGAGGTCAAGGCGAAGTTGTTCCCCGTTGTCTTTCTCCTGGTACTTCATCACTCGGTGGCTTGCCATATGGACCTCCGCTAGTATAACAGCTTCACTCCCATAGGCTAGTTTAAAAGGGGTCTCTCCTGTCGGAGTTCGTGCGGTCGTCCTATAGGCCTAAAGAACACCTGGCAGCTCGTCTGGCCATATCCCTTTTGCCCCCTCAAGCCGAGTCTTGATGATTTTCAGCAGGGATCGGTTTGCTACTTCTGCTTGCCCATTTGCCTGTGGATGGGAGGGTGAAGAGTAGTGATTCTTGATTCCAAAATGATTGCAAAAGTCCCTGAAAGGTGCGTTGTCAAATTGACGCCCGTTGTCAGATACTAATACCCTGGGTACTCCGAACCTGCATAGGATATTCTTCCATACGAAATTCTTTACGTTCTGCTGAGTGATTGCTGTAAGAGGCTCGGCCTTACCCACTTGCTAAAGTAATCTATTCCTACCACCAAAAATTTCATCTGCCGGATTCCTACGGGGAAAGGACCCAGGATATCCAGGCCCCACTGTGCAAAAGGCTATGGGGCCGTCATTAGGGTCTGGTATTCTGACAACTGTCTAGGCACATTGCTATAACGCTGGCATTGGTCACATACCTTGACATAGGCTTTAGCGTCTGCCTGCATTGTTGGCCAATAGTAGCCGGCACGGACGACCTTATGGACAAGGGACCTTGCCCCTGAATGATTTCCACACGATCCTTCATGAACTTCCCTTAGAACATAGTTTGACTCGTCAGGAGCCAAGCATCTTAAGTAGGGTTGGGAAAAGCCTCGCTTGTACAACACTTCATTAATGAGAACATACTTGGCCGACCTGACCCTTAACTTTCTCACCTCATCCTTGTCCTCTGGAAGCCTCCCATCCTTGAGGTAAATTATTATCGAACTCATCCAATTCTCTCCCTCCTCTTATCTATTGTATGTCAGTGTCTATGCTCGGCATGTACTGGATGTCGTCGAACTCGTCTATAACCCCTGCCGAGGCGGCTTTCGCCAAGGCGTCTGCTTCCGCATTCTCCTCCCTGGGAAGTTGAATAAAACTTATGGCTGAAAATTTTCGGGCAAGGCGTTTCACTTTGTTAAGGTACTTCTTCATTCGATCCTCCTTGACATCACACATCCCATTTACTTGGTTGATGACCAGTTGAGAGTCTCCTCTAATTGTTAACGACTCCGCCCCTAAGGACTTGGCTAATTCCAACCCCTTGAGTAGAGCCTCGTACTCAGCCTCGTTGTTGGTAGTTGGATACTACAGACGGGCCGCATACTCCAGCTTGTCACCCTTAGGGGACTTCAGTACAATTCCAATCCCTCCTGCATACAGTGTGGACGATCCGTCTACATTTACCACCCACATTTCATTTCCTTCGTCCTTGTTCAGGTCATCCTGACTGGGGGTGAATTCTGCAATGAAATCTACCAACGCTTGTGCTTTTATTGTGCTCATCGGGAGGTACCTGACATCGAACTCGCTGAGCTCAACGGCCCACTGTACTAGCCGTCCAGCAGCTTCCAACCTGCTCATCGCCTTTTTTATAGGATGTGTCAGGACGTTGATGACGTGTGCCTAAAAAATGTCTCAGCTTCCTGGAAGCCGTGACTAATGCGAAGGCTAGTTTCTCCATCATCGGGTATCATCCTTCTGCCCCTCTCGCGTGGCTTGTGTAATAGACTGGCTTCTAGACTCTCCCCTCTTCTCTGGCCAACGTTAAGCTTACTGCGTGTGGGGACACTGCCAAGTACAAGTACAACTCTTCCCCAGGTACAGACGGACTCAACAATGGGGCCGTCATTAGATACGTCTTCAAGTCTTGGAAGGCCTTTTGACACTCGTCCGTCCATTCAAAAGCCTTCCTAAGGACTTTAAAGAAAGGTAAACATTTGTCAATAGCTTTCGATACAAACCTGTTGAGGGCGGCGACTCGTCCAGTAAGAGACTGGACTTCCTTGATATTTCTTGGTGGCTCCATGTTTAGTATCGCCTGGATTTTATCCGGATTCGCCTCAATTCCCCTGTGCGACACCATAAACCCCAAGAACTTACCCGATGAAACCCCGAAAGCACACTTGCTCGGACTTAACTTCATGTGGTATCGTCGCAACGTATCAAAAGTCTCTTGAAGGTCGTCAAGATGTTTATCCTCTTCCTGGCTCTTCACTAGCATGTCGTCCACATAAACCTCCACATTTCGCCCGATTTGAGGACGGAACATATGGTTAACCAGCCTTTGGTAGGTCGCCCCTGCGTTCTTCAAACCGAAGGGCATAACCTTGTAGCAATACAACCCTTGGCTCGTGACGAATGAGGTCTTCTCCTGATCCGCTTCATTCATCTGAATCTGGTTATACCCCGAGAAAGCGTCCATGAAGCTAAGTATCCTGTGACCTGCCGTTGAGTCCACTAACTAGTCAATGCGCGGCAATGGGTAGCTATCCTTGGGGCAAGCTTTGTTTAGGTCAGTGAAGTCCACGCATATCCGCCACTTGCCATTGGCTTTCTTGACCATGACTACATTCGCCAACCAGTCTGGGTAATGAACTTCTCAGATAAACTTCGCGGCGACCAACTTCTGCACCTCTTCCTTGATGGCATTGTCTCGCTCGGGAGAAAAAACTCTTCTCTTCTGACGCACTGATTTAGAATAGGGGCACACGCTCAGGCTATGGGTAATGACGCTCGGATCAATGCCAGGCATATCCTCATGACTCCATGCAAAGACATCGAGGTTTTTCCTCAGAAACCGAATCAAAGCGTGCTTTGCCCCCTCTTCCATGCTCGCCCCAACTCGGGTAGACTTCTCGGGCTGGTTATCGTCCAAAGGGACGTCCTCTAATGCTTCAGTAGGCTCAGCCACGACCCTTCTTCCGTCTATACTCATCGCCTGCATGTGCTCGTCCATGGCCAGCATAGCTAAGTAGCATTCTCTGGCAGCCAGCTGGTCTCCCTGTACCTGGCCTACTCCGTGTTCGGTCGGGAATTTGATGGACAGGTGGTAGGTAGAGGTTACCGCTTTCCAGTTGTTCAAAGTTGGCCTTCCAATAATCGCATTGTATGACGATGCACAATCAACAACAAGGAAATTCACCTCCTTGGTTATCTGCTGCGGATATGTTCCGACGACCACTGGCAACGTGATGGTGCCCACAGGTTGCACCTTCATTCCTCTGAATCCTACCAACGGCGAGTTCACTGGTCGAAGCTGATCTCGTCCTAGTCTCATTTGTTGGAATGCGGGGTAGAGAATGTCTGCAGAGCTGCCATTGTCTATCAATACCCTCCTGGTCGTGTAGTCAGAGATGAGTAGGGATGACTATTGCGTCGTCATGTGGGTGGTGAATTCGTCCTGCCTCCTCGTTAGTGAACGTAACAGCCTGTTGGTCTACCTTCCTCGTCCTAGAAGGTTGTCCAGACAGTTGGATGTTCTGCACCACCTTTAGGTATGTCTTCCTTGACTTGGACAACTGCGCCATCGAGTTTCCTCCTACAATTACCCTTATTTCTCCTAGTGGGGGACGTGATGATTCTTCCACCTTGGCCTTCATTTTCTCATCTCTCTGGTCTCGTCCAAGGAAGTTCCTCAATTTTCCCTGTCTAATGAGATTTTCTATCTGCTGCTTTAAGTCAAAGCACTCGTCCATATCATGCCCATGGTCCCTGTGAAAACGGCAGTACTTGCTCCTATTACGCTTGTTGGGGTCTCCCTTCATTTTGTCCGGCCACTTCAAGGACGGATCATCCTTGATCTGCATGAGAACTTGCTCTAGTGGCATAGTCAGGGGTGTATTGATGATTCCTCGTGGAGGAACTGGCCTTCTTACCATCCTTATCTTTCCTCTCTTCTACTCAAGCTTTCTTTGGACGAGGTCCTTGATTCGAATAACGATGGTGACCCGCTTTGAACGTTCTGCCCTTTTTCTTTCTTGGCTATGATAGTGTCCTCAGCGTTCATAAAATTCTAGGCCGAATGGACGAGATCTACCATGTTCTGCGGTTCTTGCTCGTAGAGCTTATGAATGAACAAGTCAAAATTGACCCCATTGTGGAAAGCGGCCAGTAATAGCTTGTCATCCATCTCGTCCACCGTCAGGGCCTCCCCTTCATGATGAAGGATCGCAAACTCTCGTTCTCCCCTTGCTCTATGGTCAGTAAGCTGGAGGAGGAACGCTTGTGACGCTGTCCTCCAATGAAATTGTTGACAAACAACTTACTCAACTCTTCAAAGGATCCCCGAGTTTGGGGGTATCTTACCGAACCACACTCGTGCCAGTCCCTAAAGTGTGGTGGGAAAAGCTCTGCACATAATCTCATCCGGGACTCCTTGTAGGTGCATGGTCGTCTTGAAAGTTGCAATATGATCGCAAGGGTCGCGATTTCCATCATACGAGTCCAGAGAAGGCATTTTGAACTTTGGAGGTAGGGGTGACTGCTGATGGAAGCCATGAAGGGGGAATTCGTTCAGTGAACCATATCATCTACTAGGTTCGCTCGCCTCATGTTTTCCCTCATTTCATCCATGGCTTTTCTCATCTGGTCCATCTTTTTTTCCAAGTGCGGCACCCTTCTTGAAGCGGTACCCCTTGTTTGATCTTCGGACTCTACATTTTCCCCTCATCCCTCCTGACTTGGGGCCCTTCCCTCCATGTGCCCTTCTTGACGCTGCCTCCTGAGGTTGATCTCCCTATTCAACTCTTGGTTCTGGCGTGTCAGTTCTACCATAGCGCCATGGATTGTATGTGCTGAATGGAAGGCGGTTGCATTACAGGTGCTAATCTGCGATCGCGAAGGGGATTGCTGGATGCATCCCTACTCTCCTGGTGGCCTGGGCTGGTAGCCCTTGATCTTGTTCGAACCATTCAGCCTTTTGTCTGGGATAGAATAACTTTTCCCACAGACGGCGCCAACTGATGATGCCAAGAAGATCAGTAGACTGGATGCTTCGGACTTCAAAGGACCACTGGTTCTCTCTGCGGCCTGGGAAAGAAAGAAAAGCGAATCAAAGGCGACCGGGGTTGCCGGCCAAAAATCCTCCGATGGCAAAGTTAGTTTTTCTCTCTATATTATTTGAGTTCCAACTTTTTTGGAGTAGAAAAATGAACATACCTTGGATTTTCTGAAACAGCCTTTATATAGTGTTCTCATAGGCGGTTACCAAAATTGGAACTTCTCCTGGCTTCAAGGAGAGATAGAACTCAACCGTAACTTGCATAACCGTTTGGAAGTTATGCTCTTGTTTCACAACGGATTCCTGGCGGTTATGCGTGGGATAAGGGATTATCATATCTTATTCGGAGATTTTCCTAAGCGTGATACCCTCGTCCTGGAGTTCCTCAGTTGGGTGTGCTTTGTTACACGCGCAGGGGCTGTCTTGTCTAACGGGTGAATTTCTTCAAGAGAGGATGTCGGCACTCTGGACGAGTGCATCACTCTGGTGGTGCTTACCTCGTCTTGAGCTCTTCTTCCCTGGACGAGGTACTTGTAGGCAAGTTTCTGAGGGTATTTACGGTGGTAGGTGGGTTATGGACGACCTGTATAGACGACTTGGAGATGGGCTAAATCATTCCCCTATTAATATTTAATACCACTATATAAATATAATTGCACTCTACGCCTTATTAATAATTTATATCTTAAGACTTTATTATACATTCAACCCCTTCATTAAAAAATCCGTAGTAATACAAAGTCATAAATGTTGACTGCCACTTTGAAGATTACTGCATCTTAATCCTTGAGTACCCGGTTTAATTCTTTAAGTTATTCATCATATATTTATGAAATTCAATTTCATAATATATACTTTAGTAACTTCTTACTAAAGTGGTTATGCCTAACACTCTGAATAACCAAATCCATTAAACTTATCTCAAGAGATATTTTATATCTCGGTTAAGAGATTATGAATTTCATCTTGAGAATATATGTACCTTTAGTATTAAATGTGGCTTCCCAACATACTGAGGTTTTGATCGTGACTTTAGATCTCACTCCTAATATATCAAAGCAACCTACACTTCAATCAGGTTCATTACTCTCTCAGGATTGAGTGTTAATGTAAATAGAAGTTGTGAGATTTATTATTCATTTGACAATCATTAGTAGAATAATAAATTTCACATCGGTCCAATTCAATATGTCTTAACACTTAAAACATATCAACTAGAAGTCTCAATTTCTCTGATCAAGACATATCATCTTAGTTGATATGTTATAGTCTTCGAAGATGAAATGTCCAATTTCATCACCAACTACGAATTAAAATTCTGAGTTTACAAAGAACTTATGATTTATATCTTCTGTGACTAAATCACATAAATCACATACTATGCATCTCATGGACTATATGATAATGTCCAAATATACATGTTACCATTATTTTAGATAATAGTAAAACAGCTTTATTAATCACAACATAATATCATTTAATATCATACATAGCATCATACAATAGGATTTAAATGGCATATAATCTAACACATAAATCACGCCCAATTTAGCCAATCAGTCCTCAATAGCTTATATGAATTTATTACACCTTCATCTTCCTTTGGGCCAAGCTTGGAATGTCCTAAGTTAGAATCAGCCCATTAAGTGCTTCTTTAATCTTCTTAGATCTTGCTCTAGTAATAGGCCCAACTGGAACATGCAATGGATTCTTTAATACTTTTTATTCTCATCAATAGGACTCTTTTCAAATGGATTTGTCCTCAAATCGTCACCTACATCAAAAGGAGAAAGATCAGAAACGTTAAATGTAGCACTAATGTTATACTTGTTGGAAAATCCAGTTTTGTATCTCATACAAAACACACAGCGGAAGCAACAAATAAGGATCTATTTCATTCATGATTGATAACATGCACTATGTAAATTTCAAAATTTAAGAACAGGATATCGTACCTTGGTGCGGTAAAATTCAAAACCAAAGATTGAAGTACTCGAGAACACTTTTAATATTCACTCCAATTCCACTTTACGCCCAAGATGTGTGGTCTCTTAATCAGTTTTTCAAAGGAGAATGATAGAGTGTCTCACTCTCACATACACACCATTTCACAATGATGTCTCTCTCTTATTCTTTTTCTTAATAAAAAATTATGTATGTTTCTCCCTTTATAACTAACTGATTATCTAATTAGGCTAGCCTATTAGGCCTCTCCCAATTGGGGTTTTAGTGTGTGGCTTGGAGTGGGACCAAAAGGACCAATAAGGACACTAGCTCCAATGGCCTTGGGTTTTTCCGTCAACTCTTGACAAGTCCCAAAGTTACCATTAACTATATCTAATACCACTATATAAATATAATTGCACTCTAGGCCTTATTATTAAATTATATCCCAAGACTTTATATACATGCAACCCCGTCATAAAATATTCGTAGTAACAGAAAGTCATGAATGTAGACTGCCACTTGTAAATTACTACATTCTTATCCTTGAGTACCCAATTTAATACTTTAAAGTTATTCATCATATATTTATGAAATCCAATTTCATAAATATACATTTAGTAATTTCTTCCAAAGTGGTTAGGGTCTAACTCTCTGAATAACTGATCTCATTAACTTATCTCAAGGGAATATTTTATATCTCCGTTAAGAGACTATGAATTCCATCTTGAGAATATATGTTCCATCAACATTAAATTGGTTGCCCAACATACTGAGGTTTGACCATTACTTTAGATCTCACTCCTGATATATCAAGCAACCTACACTTCATGATCAGGTCCATTATCCTCTCAAGATTAAGAGTTCATATAAATAGAAGTTGTGAGATTTATTATTCATTTGACAGTCATTAGGAGAATAATAAATCTCACAGCAATTCAGTTCAATATGTCTTAACTCTTAAAACATATCAACATATCAACAAGAAGTCTCCACTTCCATAATCAAGATAGATCATCTTAGTTGATACGTATAGTCTTTACAGATGAAATGCCCAATTTCATCATCGACTACGAACTATAAATTCTAAGTTTATAAAGAATTGTGATTTATATCTTCTGTGACTTTTCACATAAATCACATACTATACATCTCATGGACTATATGATAATGTCCCATATTCATGTTACCATTATTTTAGATAATAATAAACAGCTTTATTAATCACAATATGAAGTCATACATAATATCATACATAGCATCATACAATAGAATTTAAGGGCACTAATCCTAACAATACTCACCTGGAAGATCCAACTTGTATGCATTATCATTGATTCTCTCAAGGATTTGAAATAGATCATCCCCTCTAGGATGTTGCTTGGACCACCTACGGGTTGGAAATCTTTCTTTTCTCATATGCACCCAAACCCGACTCCAAGTTCAAAGAGGACTTGTTGACGTCCCTTGTTGCTTTGGTTGCATATTGCTCATTTTTCTTTTTTATATGTTGTCGTACACTTTCATGGAGTTTTCTTCACCATCTCAGCCTTCTTTGACCATCCAAACTAGTCATTTCATTAACTAGTAAAGGCAGCAAATCCAAAGGTTTTAGTGGATTAAAACCATAAACAAACTCAAATGGTGAAAAATTAGTAGTAGAATGAACACTCTGATTATATGCAAACCCAATGAATGGCAAACAATCCTCCTCAATTTTTCAAGTTCTTCTGAATTATAGTACACAATAATGTAGATAAAGTTCTATTCACTACCTTAGTTTGTCCATCCATTTGGGGGTGAAAAGTAGTTGAAAACAATAGTTTAGTTCCCAGCTTTCCCCACTAGACTTTCCAAAAATAGCTAAGGAACTTAACATCACGATTAGACACAATACTCCTAGGAACACCATAGAGCCATACTATCTCTCTAAAGAGCAAATCAACAATGTGAGTTGTATCATCAATTTATGACAAGATATAAAATGTACCATCTTTGAAAACCTATCAACAACCACAAAAATTGAATCCCTACATTCCTTGACCTAGGAAATCCTAAAACAAAATCCATAAAAATATCGACCCAAGGTGCACTAGGTACAGGCAGAGGAGGGTATAATCCAAGTGGTAAGACTCTACATTTGGCCTGCCTACAGGTAATGCATCTAGCACAAGTTCTCTCCATATCACGTTTCATCTTTGGCAAAAAAAAAATGTTCATGTAACACGTCTAAAGTCTTCCTTACACCAAAATGACCCATTAAACCACCTCCATGTGCTTCACGCACAAGCAACTAATGCATAGAACTATTAGGCACACAAAGTCTATTCTCTCTGAACAAGTACCTATCTAGTCTATAGAATTTACCAAACGCTGCCTTCTAACACACTCCATACACACTAGCAAAGTCATCATCATTAGCATACAATTCCTTAACATATTCAAATCTTAATAACTTTGCATTTAAAGTAGCGTCAATGGCATACCTTCTTGACAATGCATCAGCCATAATATTTTCCTTACATTTTTTGTATTTGATTAAATAAGGGAAGGTCTCAATGAATTCCACCCACTTGGCATATATTCTATTTAACTTACCTTGTTCCTTCAAGTGCCTCAAGGACTCATCGTCGGTATGTATGACAAATTCTTTCAGCCAAAGGTAATGTTGTCAAGTCTCCAATGCTCTTACAAATACATAAAGCTCCTTGTCATATGTGGGTAGTTCAAAGTTGTCTCATTTAGCTTTTCACTAAAATAGGCTATTGGTCATTTCTCCTACATCAAAATGGCTCCAATAACTATTCTTGAGGCATCACACTCAATCTCAAAAGTTTAGAAAATCAGGTAATGCTAATAAAAGAGCACCACATAACCTTTCTTTTAATTTCAATAAATGCACGATCTTGCTCACTACCCCATTTAAAACCCATAGATTTTTTAACAATTTCAATGAGTGGTGCGGCTAGTGTACTGAAATCTTTAACAAATTGGCAATAAAAACTAGCCAAACCATGAAAACTCCTTACCTCAATGATTGACTTAGGTGTGGGCCATTCCTTGATAGCCTTCACATTTTCCTCATCCACCTCAATTCCTTTCGCGCTAACTACATAACCAAGAAACACAACTTTATCCATGCAAAAGGAACATTTCTTTAAATTGGCATATAGTTTTCTCTTCTCAAAATAGTAAGCACACAATGCAAATGATCGATATGCTCACCAAGATATCATCAAAATAGACCACAACAAATCTGCCTATAAACGCACGTAATGCATGATTCATTAACCTCATGAATGTACTTTGTGCATTAGTTAGACCAAAAGGCATTACCAACCACTCATACAATCCATATTTAGTTTTAAAGGCAGTTTTCCATTTATCACCCTCTTTCATCCTAATTTGATGATCCCTACTTTTCAAATCAATTTTTGTGAAAACACATGATCCATGCAATTCATCCAACATGTCATCTACCTAGGGATGGGATTTCTATTCTTTACCATAATGTTGTTGATAGCCCTACAATCAACACACATTCTCCAAGTTCCACCCTTCTTAGGCACAAGCAGCACCGGCACCGCGCACGGACTCATGCTCTCTCACATGTCCTTTGGTCAGCAACTCCTCAACTTGCATTTGAAGTTCCTTTGTCTCCTCCAAATTACTCCTATAGGCTGGTCGGTTAGGAATTGTCGCGCCTAGCACAAAATCAATTTGATGTTCTATTCCTCTAATAAGTGGCAATCCACTAGGCACATCGTTAGGAAACACGTCCTCATATTCCTGCAAAAAAGAGACAACAACACTAGACAAAAATTCTTCAAGTTCCTTAGTATTAAAACATGCCTCTTTGTATAAGAGTACAAATATAGGCTGGTTTGTATAAAAAGCACTCTTGACATCACTTGCCACAGCATAAAAATTTGCTTGTTTTTTTTTTCTCTCATTTTTTTCACTTTCTATTTTCTTTTCACTCTCTTTTTTCTATTCACTCTCTTTCTCATCATCTTTTTTGAACTCTTCGTCTCACAATTTTTTTTCAACTCATTCTTTCTTTTCAATTTCATTTGATCTTCAAACACTTGTCTTTGAGTCAACGATACACGAGTAATGGTTTTATTGTCTTTTATAAAAGAATGTCTATTCTTGAACCCATCATGATTGACCTTCCTGTCAAACTGTCATGGCCTGTCCAATAATATGTGACCCACATGCATTGGAACAACATCACAAAGTACTTCATCCTTGTACCTCTCAATTGAAAAAGAAACTAGTACTTGCTTATTTACCTTAACCTTTCCACAACCATTCAATCACTACAACTTACACGGTCTAGGATGTTTCAAAGTAGGTATATTCAAATTTTCAACTAAAGTAGTGCTAGCCACATTAATACAACCCCCCCCCCCCCCACCTCCATCAATGATCGTACTACATACCTTATTGTTGATGTGGCATCTAGTATGAAAAATGTTCTCCCTTTGTTGTTCCATGTCATCCTCTTTGACTAGGGCACTTAAAGCACGCCTAGCCACAAGTGACTCACCCTTCAATAGATAATCCATATCATCGTCACAAGCATCCGCAAGTGATGGAATCTGGTCATCATCACCCTCGCTTTCAGTTTCCACCTCTCCATCCATATGTGCATGCGCTCATGGTCCTTTTATTTGGGCATTGTGAAGCTATATGACCTACTCCAAAATAATGAAAACACTTAATATCATGATTATGAGTTTGAGATTCATTTTTACCTTTGTTAACGCTGGGAACTTCATCTCTCCTTTTTGGTGGTTCGGTTTTGGACTTAAAAATAGCCCCTTCGTCTTTCCTCCAATTCGATCTCTATGAAGCAGAAGAGCCAGGATTTTGAAATGACCGAGTTCCTTTCCTTTTAAGTTGTCATTCCACCTTTATTTCCATGTGCACCATGTCCTCCAACTCCACGTAGTGTTGCAACTCCACCACATTGGCAATGTCCCGATTCAGCCCATTCAAAAACCTCGTCATGGTAGCTTCTCTATCCTCCTCTACATTAACCCGAATCATGGCAATCTCCATCTCCTTATGGTAGTCATCCACACTCTTAAATCCTTGAGTAAGACTAGAATTTCTTATACAAGTCTTTATAGTAGTGAC
Source organism: Castanea crenata (assembly GCA_020976635.1). Lineage (NCBI taxonomy): Eukaryota > Viridiplantae > Streptophyta > Magnoliopsida > Fagales > Fagaceae > Castanea > Castanea crenata. The sequence goes on along the minus strand of JAGHPS010000422.1, from coordinate 47,807 downwards.
TAGGGACAAACTGCCTCCTCATGCTGGCCTTCATTTCCTCCCAAGTCTCAATAGGTCTCTCATGGTTTCTCCTTCTATTCATCACAAGTTGATCCCACCATATAATAGCATAGTCAGTAAACTCAATGACAACAAGTTTTACCTTTTTCTCCTCGGAGTAGTTGTGGCACTCAAAGATTAACTCCACCTTCTTCTCCCATTCCAAGTACGCTTTTGGATCGGTTTTCCCTTGGAACAATGGTATCTTCATTTTGATTTTTCCTAGGTTTCTATCAATCCCATCTTGACATCTTGGATCTCTTCGGAAACCTCTACCACGCCTTTCTCCCCTTGGCACAAACTTGCCCTCATTGTTCAATGAAGCTTGATCCTCTTCATCTTCAAACTCATCCTCATGGTCGTCATTAGAATCATCCACGTGGGCACGCCTTTCTTGCCTTCTAGCATTAGGGACTCTTTGGGGACGCTCCTCACATAAAGTAGCAATAACAGCGTCTTGCCTATCCATCCGATCTCGAATCTCATTAAACACCACGTTCATGTGTTCAAATTGTTGTTGCATAGCCCACAACATAATGGATGACTCCTCCCCTCCTTCTCTGTTTGATGTTTCGCCCCTGGAAGACATACTTTTGAAACTATAGAGAAATGTTAGAAATAATTCCTCACAACACTCCCTCACGTGTTTGCACTCAAATTATGTCACTCACACTCGTGTTTCACTCTTAAATTGGCTTTTTCTGATGTTGGTCTCACACTCTCTTGCCTTTTTTCCACTTGTAGCTTCCCCCTTTTCAGTTCTGCATTAAACTAATAAACTTGATCAAGAAATTCAACTTGTAGTATTTAAACTAATACTGACGGCAAGAAAATATTATAGAAACAATAAATCAATGGAAGAGGACAAAAAAAACAATATTTTGGTCTAAGAGAACTAAAACTCCAAACAATTTTTTTTTTTTTTCTGTTTTCTATTTCTTTTCAAAAGTCACTTCTTTTTTTTCACTTTTTTTTTTTTTTTTTTTTTGAGCTTGGTGCACGATTTTAGACTAGTGCAGTCACAAAATAAGCACAACCAATAAAGAACACAAAAGGAACAAGATAGGATGATAACAGGAAACAAAAGATAAAGGGATTGTAAAACTGATTTTAGAACTTGTGCTCTGATACCAAATGATGTGAACCCTAATCAAAATGTTTTGAGACCCAATAAATAATATTGGAATAGTTGCCCAAGAAAGCTAAAATTCAAATTTTGATAGAACCCCCAACCCAACATTTATAAATAAAATGCAAACTAGAGGTACAAGTAACAGACCTCGACCCAATGATTATAACTGAATCATGAACCGAAGGTATAAATTTTAAACGCCACAAGGAAGAATCTCAGATAAGTTCGCAGTTCTTGAAGAAGCAAAACCTCACATTTTTTAGATTCAATAATTCCTCAATTACAATGAGTGCATGCTATTTATAAGACATGACTGAAAATAGGAAAATATAAAATTAAAAAAAATTATTAAATAATAAAAGCCTAAATTAAAGTTGATTTGGTCTAAAATTAGCAGCTCTAAAATAGGAAAATATCTAAAAAAATGTTCTAAATAATAGAAGCCGAAAATTAAGGTAGATTTGGTCTAAAATTAGCAGTTTCAAAATAGGAAAAATATCTATTAATTGATATGGAGCTGGAAAGTCAATCAGTCATTAATGCACACCATAAATCATGCCCAATTAAGCTAGATGAGCCCTCAATAGCTTGGATTGAATTTATTACACCTACATCTTCGTTTGGGCCAAGTTTCAAATGTCTTGTATTAGAATCAGCCAAAATCTCTTGAATCAGCCCATTAAGTGCTTTTTTGACCTTCTTGGATCTTGCTCTAGTAATAGGCTCAACTAGAACATGCAATGGATCCTTTAATTCTTGTTGATTCTCATCAATAGGACTCCCCCTCCATATCAAATTGAGTGCAAATAGATGAAGTTGAATGGGATTGCTCGAAGTTGATAGAAACTACAAATGTCAATGCCGTGGAAGTCCAAGGAATATGGAATGAAGAAGATGAAGTCTTAAAGGAAGCAATAGCAATATAGGGAGTACTTCCCAAAGGAGTGATGGAATTAAAGAAAAGGGTTTTGGAGGACAATGTTGCAAATATCACTAGGAGTGAAAAGCACTACAAGCCATCCTTTTTGAAAAAAGACCATCCTAGTAGAGATCTAGGGGAAGGTTCCAAGCCCATGGAACCTAGAGGAAAAGAAGATAAAGAAGAAGAAGATAGGGTCTTAGTGTAATTGAAGAAGACCCAAGCTCATGTGTCTGTATAGGGCTTGCTCATGGCCTCTCAAAAGCATCGTAAGGCTCTCTTGGACGCCTTGAATGGGAAAGAAGTACCTATAGAAACTACATCAGTAGAAGTTTTGTCTCTCATAGGGGTTAAGGGTTCCTCACACCTTCTCATTGTTTTTTCTAATGAAGATCTCCCTCCCAAAGGGGCTACTCACACTAGACCCTTGCAAATCACCATTGAATGAATGGGTGTCTAGGTCCCAATGGTTCTTATTGACAATGGATCCACTTTGAATGTTTATCCTTTTAGGACCGCCCTCACTGTTGGCCTAGACATGGAGACCATCATTCCTTCTCTCTTAACTGTAAAGGCATATGACAACACATTAAGGAAGGTCATAAGTACTTTCAAGGCTCCTTGTAAGATTGGGTCAATGGAAACCATCGTGGAATTTCAGGCCATGGACATCACCCCAAATTACAATCTTTTCTTGGGAAGGGTTTGGCTTTACCCCATTGGGGCAATCCCTTCCTCATTCCACCAAAAAATGAAGATCCCATGGAAAGGAGGGATTGCCATAGTGCTTGGAGATGATGAGATCCTAGAACCGATTTGTGGACTCAAGGAAGAAGGGAGTGAGCTTGAAAAGAGTGGCTTTAAGTTCATAAATATGGCTGACTATGGGTTGAAGGATGAAAGGTATGCTACCAATTTTTTCACATATTGTAGCCATGAGGTGATTGCAATGACGAAGAACATGGGATAAATGCCTGGTAAGGGCCTTGAAAAGGAAGGAAAAGGGGTAGTTGAGTTCCCCAATATTAAGACTCAAGTGACCAAGGAGGGTTTAGGATTCTTTGAAGGTTGCAACTGAATCAAGAAAAACCATGGCACTCTCAATGGGATCTTTGTGAAAGAAGGAGGAGACTTCCCCTATTGTGGCCTCCCCGAACCTTGGATAGGTAAAGATGGAAGGGTGTATTTGGGTTGGGAGATGTTCTTTAATGAAAAACTCATTTTCAATGAGAAGCCTACCATGGTGATCAAAGAAGTGCAAGAAGAAGTTGACTGGGTGAACTACATGGAGGGTGAAGCAATAAAGACCATGATGAAGTCAAGTAGGGACGTGTTCACCATCATTGATGAAAAGCCAAGTGATCCTTCCAAATTCATCATGCCTATCATAGGGCCCTTTAATAATTGGACTTGAGTTGAGTTTTTTGAGAACAAGGGGAGAAAGCTTTGTAATACAAGTTCCAATATACTTTTCAATATTTTCAATAAAATGAATTCTGATTTGGCTTACTTGATGTGTCCCATAACATTGAAATTCTGAACTTAAATGATTCAAATGAAGTTGATAAACAATTGGAAAAGAAAAATTGAACCTATGGAACCAACTCTTTAAACTATTAATTTGCGCAATGATGAGAATCCACATTTAATTAAAATTGGCTCAACTTTAAATGAAAAAGAAAAGAAAGATCTCCAAGAACTCCTCATGGAATTTCAAGAGGTGTTTGCATGGTCCTATGAAGATATGCCTGGAATTGACCCTAAGATAGCTCAACATCACAGTGATACTCATGACCACGTGGTACTTGTCAAGCAAAAATTGAGAAGAATGAGGATTGAATGGCTCTTAAAGATCAAAGAGGGAGTCACTAAGCAACTAAAGGAAGGGTTCATCAAACCCATACACCAAGTCAAACGGATAGCTAATTTCAAACCCATGCCTAAAAAGGATGGAAAGGTAAGGATGTGTATGGATTTTAGAGACTTGAATAAGGCATGCCCTAAGGATGACTTCCCTCTCCCTCACATTGACGTCTTGGTGGATAACATGGTGGGAAGTGCCCTGCTGTCCTTCATGGATGGTTTTTCAAGATACAACCAAATCAAGATGGCTCTTAAGGACATGACCAAAACCACTTTCACTACTGAATGGGGAATCTATTGTTACACAGTAATGTCGTTTGGCCTCAAGAATGCTGAGCAACTTACCAAAGGATGGCTACGGCCTTGCTACATGATATGATTCATAATGAGCTAGAGGTGTATGTCGATGATATGATAGTGAAATCCAAGGATAGAGGAAGCCACACCACAAACTTGAGGAAGTTCTTCGAGATGATTAAAAGATATAGATTGTGATTGAACCCACAAAAGTGCACCTTTGGAGTAATCGTTGGAAAGTTATTTGGGTTTTTAGTGAATGATAGAGGGATAGAAGTTGACCCATCCAAGATTAAAGTCATATTAGAGATGCCTCCACCTAAAAGTGAGAAAGAGATTAGGGGTTTCTTAGGTCGACTACAATACATTAGTCGATTCATTGCCAAGCTCACCTCCACTTGTGATCCCATCTTCAAACTCCTAAGGAAGAATATGTTAGGATTAGTGCCCTTAAATCCTATTGTATGATGCTATGCATGATATTATGTATGGCATGATATATACTATTGTTGTTTTATTATTATCTTAAATAATGGTAACATGAATATTCAGACATTATCATATAGTCCATGAGATGCATAGTATGTGATTTATGTGAAAAGTCACAGAATATATAAATCACAAGTTTTTTGTAAACTCAGAATTTTAGTTCGTAGTTAGTGATGAAATTGGGAATTTCATTTGCGAAGACTATAACATATTAATTAAGATGATTTGTCTTGATCATAGAAGTGGAGACTTCTAGTTGATATGTTGATATGTTTTAAGAGTTAAGACATATTGAACTGGACCGCTGTGAGATTTATTATTCTTCTAATGACTGTCAAATGAAAGATAAATCTCATGACTTATATTTACATGAACTCTTAATCCTGAGAAAATAATGGACCCTTAATCCTGAGAAAATAATGGACCTGATCTTAAAGTGTAGGTTGCTTTGATATATCAGGAGTGAGATCTAAAGTTACGGTCAAAACCTCAGTATGTTGGGCAACCACATTTAGTGCTGATGGAACATATATTCTCAAGATGGAATTCATAGTCTCTAAATGGATATACAAAATATTCCCTTGAGATAAGTTTAATGAGTATGTTAATCAGAATGTTAGGCCTAACCACTTTAGTAAATAGTTACTAAAGTATATATTTATGAAATTGGATTTCATAAATATATGTTGAATAAGTTAAAGGATTAAACTGGGTACCCAAGGATTAAGATGTAGTAATTTTCAAAGTGACAGTTTATATTTATGACTTTGTATTACTACGAATATTTTATGAAGGGGTTGCATGTATAATAAAGTCATGAGATATAATTTATTAATAAGGCCTGGAGTGCAATTATATTTATATAGTGGTATTAAATATAATTAATGGTAACTTTGGACTTGTCAAGAGTTGACAGAAAAGCCCAAGGCCCATTGGAGCTTGTGTCTTATTTGTTCCCTTTTGGTCCCACTCCAAGCCACATAGTAGAGCCCAATTGGAAAGGTTCAAAAGGCTAGCCTAATTAGATAATCATTTATAATGAGAGAAACATACAGAATTTTTAAGTGGATATACATGAAATGGTTTGTATGTGAGTGTTAGACACTCTCTCATTCTCCCTTAAACAAATTCGTAGAAACTAATTGAGAGACTACACTTCTTGGGAGTTAGTGGAATTGGAGTGAAAATTAAAAGTGTTCCTGAGTACTTCTAATCTTTGTTTTGAAATTCATCACACCAAGGTACACTCTCTTGTTCTTATATTTTGAAATTTACATAGTATATGTTATCAATCTCGAATGAAGTAGATCCATTAATTTTCCGCTGTGTATGTTTTGTATGCGATACAAACATGTATTTTTCCTTCAGATTGAACCACATACATGGAATGATGAGTGCCAAAAAGCCTTTGAACTTATCAAGGAATATCTTCTCCACCCACTTATCCTAGTGCCTCCACAACATGGAAAACCCTTACTCCTATACTTTCCATCACAAGGAACGCGGTTGGTAGTATGCTCGCACAAGAAGATGTTGAGAAGAATGAAAGAGCCATATATACTTGAGCAAGAGATTCAATGATTACAAGACTAGGTACACTCCCATAGAAAAGTCATGCTTTGCACTTGTTTGGGCCGTACAGAAATTGAGATATATCGTTTTACCCTTCCAAATATGGATGGTGGAAAGAATGGACCCATTGAAGTACCTCTTTGACAAACCCGCTTTAAGTGGAAGATTGTCAAGATAGTTGATTTTGTTAGCAAAATTAGATTTGAAGTATGTGTCCAGAAAAACTATCAAGGGAAGCGTCTTGTTAGATTTTTGTGCCAAGAATCCCATAGATGGGGAAGATGGTAAAAAGGATTTTTCGGATGAAGACATTTTGGATGTTGAGTTAGGAACATGGAAGATGTACTTTGACAGAGCCATAAACCAATATGGGAATGGGATAGGAGTACTCTTAATTACTCCCGAGGGATCTCACATACCCTTGGCAATTAAGTTGAACTTTAAAGCTACAAATAACATGGCTGAATATGAAGCTTACATTGCCAGAATGGATGCTCTGCGAGAATTGGGAGTAAAAGAGGCTAAAGTCTTTAGGGATTCAACTTTGGTTATAGCCCAAGTGCAAAAGTTGTAGGAAGTGAAGGAAGAACATTTGAAGCCTTATCAACAATACCTCGAAGACTTGACCAAGAACTTTGACAAGATTGAGTACACAATCATCCCTAGAGCTTAGAATCGATTTGCGGATGCCTTAGCTACTTAGCCTCTATGGTTGAAATACACAAGGGAGTGTGGACACAACCCTTAGAGATAGAACAAAATTATGAGGAGGTGTACAAAATTAAGACCGAAGCTTCAATAATGGCCACAGAGAAAGAGGAGGCTCCATGGTACTATGACATCATGAAGTTCTTGGAACTAGGGGCATATCCTAATGGTGCCAATAAGAGAGAATGTTGTTCCATTAGGATGATGGCAGCCCATTATATCCTATGTGAAGGATAACTCTATAGAAGGTCCTATGATGATATACACCTTCATTGCTTAAAGAGAGAAGAAGCCGAGAAAGTAATGGAAGAAGTTCATCAAGGGATTTGTGGCCCTCATATGAATGGGAGAATGTTAGCCAAGAAGATCCAAAGGATAGGGTACTATTGGAATACGATGGAGACTGGTTGTGTGGACTATGTGAAAAGTTGCCATGATTGTCAGACACATGCCAACTTGAACCATGTACCACCTAGTGAGTTGTATAACATGACTTTCCCATGGCCATTCTCAGTTTAGGGCATAGATGTGATTGGAAGGATAGCTCCTAAGGCTTCAAATGGGCATGAGTACATTCTAGTGGCAATTTACTATATCACCAAATGGGTGGAGGCAACCTCCTACTCCATATTGAAGGCTAAGCATGTGGCTCAATTCTTAGAAAAAAAACATCATATGTCAGTTTGGGGTGCCCCAAGAGATCATTTCCGATAATGGTTCCTACTTTGAGGGTGAAGTCCGAAAGGTCATGGAAGAATATGGCATTGAGCATCACAAGTCTTCACCATATTAACCATAAGCTATTGGGGTCGTAGAAGCAGCCAATAAGAATGTGAAGAATATCCTAGCCAAGATGGTACTGACATACAAAGATTAGGTTGAGAAATTTCCGTATGCCTTGTGGGGTTATAGGACTTCTATCCGTGCATCAATTGGGGCAACACCTTACTCTTTGGTTTATGGTAGTGAGGAGGTGCTTCATATTGAGGTGGAGATACAATCTTTGAGAGTGCTGGTGGAAACCAAGTAACTAGAAGAGCATTAGGCTAAGGCGAGGTATGAACAATTGGCTTTGATAGATAAGAAGAGGGCTAGGGCTCAATATCATGCACAAGGATGCCAAAAAAGGATTGCTAGAGCATTCAACAAGAAAGTGAAACCAAGAAACCTTAAAAAATGGGACTTGGTCCTAAAGGTGCTTAGAGATGAGACTTTTGATCCAAGAGGAAAACTGAAGCCTAGGTGGTCTAGGTCTTTTATCATTAAGAAGATCATGTCTCGAGGAGCTACAAGGATCACAAATTTGGATGGAGAAGAGATGCTTCGCCCTATTAACATGGACAAGCTCCAGAAATACCACATTTAAAAGAGAAAGAAAAGAAAAAGAAAAAAAGTCTGCTAGGTTGAAAACCCAAAAGGGCGGCGTAGGCAAAAATTAAGGCAAAAGAACCCCGTTGGATTGAAAACCCAAAAGGACGGTCTAGGTAAAAGTTAGGGGAAAAGACCATGGGCATGGCAAAAATTACTCAAAGGACGTCATGGGAAAAAATTACATAGCAAAGAAAAAAGAAAAGAAAGAAAAAATAAATAAATGAAATGACAATAAGCAAAGATAATAAAAAGGAAATTCTCTCATTGCTCAAATTAAAAGATAATAAGTTCATTTTCATAGTGGATTTGGAACATTCCAATCATTTATTAAATTCAAAAACAAAAACATGAGAATAATAAAAATGTGCAGAAAAGTAAATTATGGGGCCCCTCAAGGTGGTCACTCAGTCTTCCTTGCCTTTTTGCTAGTCCTCATATAAGCTTTCTCAGCCCTTAAAATCTACTTCATGTTATCCTTCAACCGTTGCTTGTAGCTTTCAGTGGGGTAGATGTATTTGAGGGGAACAATCTTTCATCACCCTACGTCCTGGCCAAGCTTCACTAATCTTGCCCAAGGTCCTATTAGTGAACACCGTGGTGTGGAAGGCACTCTCATCATCAGGAGCTCCTTAACGCTCTCCAAATTTCCTTAAGATACGACAAGTAGAGTAGTAAGAGCAGCATCGAAGCCTAACTAAAGTCACACAATAATCCTTGCAGAAATTGTGGACCATGCTGAGATATGCCAACATTCCACGACCCATTGAATGTCGATCTCCCTAAGGAAACCAATGAGCTCCATGTACGCTTCAAAACCCATGAAATTCTAATGAAGTCGGTGATCCCTAATATGTTTAGGAAGGTAGGTGCTGGAGGGCATAGTAGGAGGTTTAAGCAATTGAAGCCTCTCTTATAGCCATATCTGGGGGAAAAAAAGGAGAGAAGGAAAGAAGAAAAGAAAAAAAGAAAGTGGAGAGCATGAGCAAGAAAAAAGAAATAAAAAATGATAATGATGAAAGAAGATATTAGGTGCCTCAATAGGTTGAAAACCGAAAGGCAATCTATGCAAAAAATCTTGCTTCCTTCCTTTAAAAGGCATCTAAACCATTGAGAGTTTTCGCCAAGATCAAGCCCACTAGATTACCTCTTTTTATCTCATAAGCCACCATGCACATTCAAAGGTCCACACAATATGACTTTTGGAACAAGAAATACCTTGCAATGTCACATAAGTAAAAGGCACGAAAGTAGTACGATCATTGTCTCTCACCATCAGGAAGGGCTAAACCGGAAAAGTAATCAAAGACTAGCCTAAGGTTGAGTTTTCCAAAAACATACCACTTATTGGTTGTGGTGTCAGCGACACCCAACACAACTTGCAACAAAGAAAGAATATCTCCACCCATGGTAGGGAAGATGAGATCAACAATCTCCGATTCACCCATGATAGCAGCGAATTCCTCAATAGTGGAGCATAATTCTATTCCATTGAAGCGGAATACATGCCAAGAAGGAACCCAATAGTGGGCAGTAACATGAAGAAGAGGCTCATCCACCCTCATTTGATGGTAATGGAAGATGCAAGAAAGGCCATAGGGAGCAATAAAATCCTTGTAATCGAGACCAAGCTTCCTAATCCAAGTGGAGACATTAAGAGGAGAGTTTTCTGCCATTGATAGACCTCAAAAAAGTGTTCTCTGGGTTGCAAATATGTGGATGAGGGTTTTGGACTCAAACGGCTACTTTTATACTTAATTAAGTCGGCTACTTTAATACTTAATTAAGTCGGCTAGGGTTTTGCTAATTCATGGCCCACATACATAGAATCAACCCTGCATACGCAAAGTCAAAGATATGTACGCAAACTCATCTCCACGTATGCATGGCGCTTGATAGATGCCCATGTTCCCCTGTATTGAGCAAAGTTTTTCTAATCCAAAGCATTCCTAAGGTTCTTATGACCTAAATAATCATTCAAGACACATTCCAAGCACAAAGATTGCAAGCATCAAAGAAGAAAAGTTCTATAGAAACATACAAGTTATTATTATCTTGTAAATTAAGTGCTAAGTTCCAATCAAAAGCATAGATGTAAAAAGATGTTCTTAAATACAATCTTTTGTCACAAACTTAACCCAAATGTCTGATAAAGGGAATAAAAAACATTTAAAGCAAAAAAGAAAAAAAAAAGTTGCATGTTGTATATGTGTTGTGACTGTAGATAATCAACGGTGCTACCTCTTCCTTGGCTGGTAACTAGGAGTCGCCTCCGAGTCTTCCTCCTCACCACCATCACCATCATCATCATCACCACCATCACCACTGCCTGGGTTGGCCACTCCTCCAAGACCATATAGCTCCCTCAAGTAGTTGGTCACTTCCAACTTGAGATTCCCAACCAAGCATACCAACTCCTTTTGCTTTTGGATAGTGGGCTACTATTTGAAGAAAGAAGGGTTAGTGACTGAAGCAAGAAGAAAAATTTGGCCAAAAGAGAAATGACAAAAGGAAGAAACAACTCAATGCTCGAGTGTTGGAAGGGAAATGATAGCCCATGACAATAGGGTTATAGGGCACAACACGCTCCCGTGCAAAGCTATCAGGGCCATAAGTGTAGACCGTCCAAAAGATACATGGAGGTGTGAGAGAGAGACCTTGCCAAAAGAGTGTCCCTAAAAAAAAAAGATTCGGGTACGTTTTATGGCACCTCTCTTTTTGGGTAAGTGGTGGAGTCGCCACTTACTTTAAAAAAAAAACAGAAAAGAAAAAATAAATATGTACAAATACATGGTTGAATTGTTTTCTTCATTGATTGAATAAAAAAATTACATAGCTTTGGGCCCTAATTACAATCTACCAAATAATTACATGGTTTTTTATCCTAATTACATCCTACCCAAAATAAAAAGTAAAGACAATGCTAGATCTACTTAACTAATGACCTAAATCCGGAGGTTAGGTTACGAAATGGGAAAGTGTTAGGCATCCAGTCCGCCTAAATAGTGTCTGGTCTTTTAGACTCTTGTGATTAATGTACCATTTTATGCATGTTATGTATGATATGTTGAACATGTGAAATAATCTAATTATATAAAACCATTTATGAATGTATCCATTTTTTTATTTAAAAAATTCAGATTTGTTTTAATGATTAGAAAAAATTGATTTTGGCTTAAAAAATCAAATTTGCTTTTGTATGTGGAAAAGATTTTTGAAGAGAAAAATTAGATCTGTTTTTATTTAATAAAAGCAAAGTCTTTTGATTGGTTTTAAAAAATTTAGATCTGTTTTTATATTTGAAAAAGATTTTTTATGTGACAAGGATCTCATTCACAAAATAATTTCATGCTTCATAAACCAAACAAAACAAACAACAATAAATGATCTCCTTCTTTACTTGAAAAATCTACATGCATTAAAAAATCAAATATATATCTAAAGAAGATACAAAATCCGTTTATATATATATATATATATATAATAAAATAAAATTTAAGAGTTAATTGCATGCAGATCTTTAAAACTAAGAAACAGAGTATATCAACAATAAAGGAATCAAGAAAATATTTTCATGAACTAAATTAATCATGGTAAAATATGAATATCTAAAACAATTAAACATGTATCATCATGATAAATAAAAACATAAAAGCAAAAGAGTTAGAAAACAACCTCTTGCATGAGCACACTTTGTTCTTGAAAGGATGTTTTAGGGTTCAAAGAAATTTGTTCAATTCTCTTTGAAACCTAAAAACCATAATTTAAGCAGCAACACTCAGAGAAGGGATTTGAAAATATGGGCAATTTAAGAGCTTAAAACGTATGCCTCTCAAAGCGTAGAAAAAATGGTGCTGAATTATGAGATTTAGTCTTTATTTATAGGGGTCAGAGGACTCTAAAAAATAGGTACAGACAATTAAGGTTTGAATCCGGACTCATCCTTTTGCAAAAAGGTCAAAAAGGGTGTGCCTTATTGTCACTCGAAGGTCGTTGGGCCAAAGCCCACAAGGAGAAAATTCGGCCCTTTAAGAGTGCCGTTCAGCACTCCAAAAATGCCGAATTGCCCTTTGGACTCCGAACACTCTTTCATGTTCGGGTGCCACTTTGACTCCTCTTCTAGGGTCTTTTGGCCAGTACTTGTATCTAGACGCGTTTTCATCCTTCATTTATGATTTTTTTTTATATATATATTTTCTAGATAATTCAGGCTTTTTAAGAACAATTATCTTGTAAATAAATCCCCTAAAATAAATCTTGATAAAGTTCAGATTATCCACAATTTTATTATTATCCAATCATCCATTTTATTCCTATGCATGCAACCCTATTTTAAACACTAATTATCAACCAATCATAAGATTATGTAATTAATTTTAATGGTTTAACCAATCAGAATTAATTTAAACTAATCATGTGTGGTTGACCTTACATAACACAATGCATGTTGACCGTGCAAACTTGATCATGCGATATCTTTCGATCCAATGGTCCAATTTGGAAACCGGAAACACCGTTGTGACCGTTAGAATCTCAAAATTATTTTTATGATACACAATGAATGAATTAATGCATGTAATGCAAAGACAAATTGATGCATGTAATGCAAGAACAAATTAATGCATGTGATACAATTATGATTTTTGAGGTACATGGATTGTCATTCAAGTCACTCTCATTGATTAAATCATAGATGCAAAATTGAGTGTCTACAGGAGGATTAATAGGCTCACTAGCAGCAGGTCCCCCCTGTTACAATTTCCCACATTAGGAGTCATAATAAACAAAGATTGAGCACACACCTTAACGGCAAGGGAAGGCATGAGGCGAGTGATGTTGAACTCCTCATAGTCTAACCCTTTAAGAAGCCGCTCGGCATATGAAACACCACTCCCCCATGAGTTGTATTTTGCAACAGTTATGGAGTGTAGGGCAAGCATGAACTCAGGAAGGTCCATCATAATCTATGGGTTGTCCCTACCCACCAACTGGCACCTCACCCTCTCCTCCAAATATAGATCCCTCAAGCCCGCTCCTTCAAGGGGTTGGGTAATCTTCGAGGCAATGAGAATGGCAGGCTCCAAGTCTCAAGTAGCAAGAAATGGCTGGCTGGTCTATGGGGCTCAGTTTACCTATTATGGCACAAGGTTAGAAGAAGAGTATTCTAAAGGTAATCCATAAAGAGACATGAATAACTAGAACTCTTAAGCTTACCTCATCCGAAGTGAACCCCGTAAGGTGTGACCTCGCTCAAGGAAAATCCCTCAGAATTAGGTCAGTGCTTGGAGTTATGAGGCCATATCTAACAACTTGGAGCTGCAAAAAGAAGCACAAACCACAGGTTAGATGCAAGATGGCAGTTTGCAAGATAACAGTTTGCAAGATGATGCAAGATGATAGTTTGCAAGATGACAGATGTAAGATGACATTTTTTAAGACAATACAGTTTGCAAGACTACAAGCTACAAATAAAAGTGCAAAGAATGAAAAGAGAACTAACCTCAAGAAGCTTCCAATGCCCGACTAGCTGCCGCAAGGTGCCTCGACTAAGAGTGTCGAAGGTGGAGTAAAGATAAGCAAGACATGTTTGCTCCTAGTTGGCCATCTATGCATCTCTAAAGTCCTAGAAGAGGGTTAGCCACCTCAAAGGCACCGTCTGCCCATCATTGGCAAAAAAGGTAGGCTCCCAACAAGTGGAGAAGGAAAGCCCTAGCCATACAGACACATTCCTCCGTGGTTCTCTATGGGAGGAACATAAAATCTAACACGAAGTCGAAGTAGTGAATGGTCTTAATGGAGTACTTCCTCCCCAACATGTTGAGTCCCAACTGGATGCCCGACACACCATCCAAACTAATGACGGCCCTTTTGAAGCTAAGGTCGGTCATGCAGTAAAAGTCATAGGGAGTCACCGTTATCTCCCGCTCAGCAATACGAAAGGTGTGGGTAGTGTCCCACCACCTCTCAATGAGTCACTACTCCAAAGTAGCAATCACAGACTTCTCCAGAAGATGACCGATGATAGGCTCAAAGCCCGCCTACTGGATATAGCCCCTAGTTTCAAGGACAAGAAGGTTGAGCTACTCTACCACCTTATTGGTGCTTCCTTTACTAGTATAAGGAGACAATGACTGCAAAAAAGGGAGATGACATTCGGAATTAGGAATCTAATTCAAGCAAGATTTAGGAAATATGATGTTTTGATGCAAGAATAAAGATAAAAAGAATGGTATAATGATGATCAGATGCAAAAATGACAAGAAGGTGTGTTAGGATTACATGTGGAAGCGAAACAATTGAAGAATATGCGAAAGTGGGCAGAGTAGGGCTTTTGCCAGGCATCTCACGTACGCTGGTTAAAGCCTACGTACGCAGATAAGACCCCACATACGTAGGTCCTTTCCCATGTACACAAAACCTCATGAATAGACATGTGTATGCAGGCCTAAGCCCACGCAAGCAAGAACATAGACATAAGCAGTTCTTTGAAATTTTCATAAAAACATCATTCAAAATAACCCTAGACATGTTCCTACCCCTCCTAAGGTGTTTGGTTTTCATCCAAACCCATCCCATAGCAAAACCAAGCATTTACATAGTCAAAAACACATTTAAAAAGAAGATTAGAGAGAAACTTGAAAATGGAAAAAGATGAAAGAGTTATGGAGAATGTGAAGAGGTGAGGAGATGAAGAAGAAAAAGAAAAAAAGAAATATTTAGTAAACGTTAGGAAAAATGAAAAGACAAGAACGCACATGATGGCTAAACTACGTTTAGTTTAGGCCTCACCACTAAACTACGTGTAGTTTATTATTAAATAGTAAAAAAATAAAAACTTGTTTCTTTCTCTCAAAAAAGGAGGAATATCTTATGTTTACCCCAATTAGGCACAAAATTATCAAAGGACTCTCAAGTGAGCGGCAAAGGAAGTAGAAGCCTCTTCCCCCGATCAAGCACATCAAGAACCATCTTCAGCGATTGAAGTATGTCAAAAACACCGCCCCCATGAAGGAAGCATTTTCTCCAGCGGATCAAGCATATCAAGAACATTATCCTCAATAAGGAAGTAGAAGATTCTTCTTCAATTGGATCAAACCTATTAAAGCAATCCTTAGTAAGGAAGCAAAAAACTCGTCCTCATTATTTCAAGCATCTCAAGTAAAATCCCCAGTGAGGAAGCAGAAGATTCTTCTCCAGTAGAAGATTCTTCCCCAGTGAGTCCCATACACCGAAAGATCCTCAGGGAGGAAGTAGAAGATTCTCCCTCAAAATACCAAGTGAACCATGCAAGAAGCAGAAGATTCTTCCCTAGTGGATCACACAACTACACTACTCCTCAGCGAGTCCATCCATGCTACTCCTCAACGAGTTTTCATTCCAAGAAAGTTGTGAGAGACAAAAGATTCCTCCTCATGCACATCCACTCCTCCACGAGTTTTTCATCATCCCTAATGGATCCTACTCGTGCACATATCCTTCGAGAATTGAACATGTATGCATGGTAGAAAAAGGTAGAGATAGTGATAGAGAAAGAGGCCAAGGCCATCTTGAGGCAAGAGCCTCACCAGAAAAAGTAGAGAAAGAAGTGAAGAAGACAGGAGAAACAAGTCACTCGGAGAAGTTTGAGGCAAGAGTCCTGGATGGATACCATAAAGACTATCATTTTGTTGTTTGTTAGGTTAGCTTGTAAGAGCACCCTTTGTTTGTTTTCTTTTTTTCTTTTTAGTGACTCTAGGATAATGAGTCATGCACCATTTGCTTGCAAGTGGCAAAACATGTTTGGGATAGCGAACTTGTCGTTGTTCATTTCTTGAGCAACAAAGGTGGGACTTCGGACATACGAATCTCACACAAGTCTTCGGAGTTGCACCTCACCCCATGTATGCGTGATGTGTGCGGGTTGGGCCTAAGCCGTACATCAAAATAAAATTTTTTGTCTTTTATTCTTTTGATTTCGTTAGCAAAGCTCACGAATCCAAAAGGAGACATCTGTAAACACTGTATTTTGTACGCCTTACAACTCAGGCCCCCGTTCCCAATGATGCTCAAATTCTAATGCCCAAGGCTAGTTTAGAGCCCAATCAGATATTAAATTGACTTGAAAAGTGTTAAAATGGAAAATATAATCTTTGAAATGAACAAAAATTCATTTTTGAAAATAAAATGACCAAAGAAGCCCTCGGCCTGCATACGTGGGTCAATTCCACAATATAACTATATCCATAGGAGTGAGTGACATCTATTTATTTTATGGATCATGTTAATGGGTATCCTAAGGACAATTATTAATAAATCATATTAAGAAAGTTTTAACACTACTTTTATGAGAAATATAAAAAATTATCAAAAAATTAATTGCATTATCATTTTCTTATAAAAAAAAATTTAAAAATGGTTCTTAAACCAATACTCTTAGCGCATTCATTAACATTTCTCTTATTTCGTTGTAAGAAAAGAATACACATATTCTTATATTATGCTTACTCTCTTCCCCATCATGTGATTGTGCTTTCACTCCATCCCATAGGAAGCTTAAACTAGAGATCAATGTTAACCCCTTATTTTTTACCCCATAATTAGAGCCATCATCTTTAGAACTATCTAAAATGTGAAATACACCTCCTAGGTTTGGAGTAATTTTGATTTTGAAACCCTAGAATTTAAATTTTAAATTTTAAATTGTAGTTCCTATGTGTTACAAGTATTTTAAAGTTCTTCATTTGAATTGTATTTGTTAATGATTTGGCCATTAAATCTCACGTAATCTAATGAGAACGTTGTAGTAACTAGTAATACCTTAAAACCACATTAGGTTCCATCTAAAGTTAGGGGCGACGCTAGGTACAGCTCAGGGTGTTCCTAGGAACACCCTGACTTGAAAAAAATATGAAAAAAAAAAATTATATAATAAATTGAGAACACACTAATTAGGAACACCCCCAAATTAAATATAAAAAAAAATTATTTGCTCATTTACTCTACTTTCAAGCAAAAAAGAAAAAGAAAAATTATAACAAAACCAAGCCCACGGCAAGCCCATAGCAAGCCCAATAGATTACAAAGGTAACAACCTTACCCACAGATTCTCACAAAAAAAAAAAAAAAAAAAAACCAAACCCCAATACAAGTAACAGAGCAAATCACTTCTAAATCTATCCATCAGGACCATCACTAAAGGCTTTATCAAAGAAAGAGAAATGACTAAACTTCTAAAGGCCTAACCTAAAGCAAACCTATTACCTAAAGACAACAACGCCGTTACGCCTCATCCCTCAGAGCAAGAGCAATGCCGTCGGAGATTGGATCCATTCCAGATCGTCGTCGGAGATCAGTAGTCCAGATCGTCGTCACTCGCCCTCATCGCCGTCGAAGATCGCTCGTCGGTCGTCATGACGTTGCCACTGTCACCGAGTTTGCCTCAGCGGCCTCAGCCTTCAGGCCTCCCTGCTCGGTTGCTCTGGTGCTCCCTCCCTCAAGGTATTTCATTTTTCTCTCTCTTTTTCCCTCTGACTCTCTCTCAGTCTCTCACTCTCTCTCTCTATTAAATGAAATGAAAATTATAAAATGAATGAAACTCTCTCTCTCTCTCTCTCTCTCTCTTTATTCTTTAATAAGACTAACTCTCTCTTTTAGTCTTTTGAAATTTGAACTGTGTCTCTCATTGGCCAAACCGAACTTCACCTTTATTAATTTTTTTGTTCGTTTTTGACTTTTGTCTTTTTAAATGTGTTGCTTTTCATGTGTAGTGTGTTTTTCAGTTTATCTTAATATCTTATCCGTTGGGTTGGTGTGTGTAGTGTGTTGGTGTTGATATTAATTATCTTTTAGACTAGTGTAATGTGTGATCGTGATTTGTAAAATTTTCTGATTAACAGGGGCATCAGGCATCCTTAGGTCTGCTTGTCTGTTGAATGGGGTCGGGTGGGATGGGCACATGGGGCCGGATTGCACACTGCTTTAATTATTGTACTACATATGGGATGTGTAAATAATGTGCACATCAGTGCCTCGTTTAGTGTAATGTGCACATCATTAGCTCTTTAGTGTAATGTGCACATCAGCACATTGAGCTAAACAATATAACAAATTAAAACAGTATGATTAATGACAAACAAATTATTGTTAGGCTAAACAACAATAATCAAAGCAGTATAATAAACCAATACATTATAAAAGACAAACAAATTAAATTATGTTAGGATAAACAACAATTAATAATTTTATAATTAATGAAACAACAATTGATAATGAGACTATTATGTAACAATTTCAAAATATGAAAACTCGTAGAAGGCAATTGTAAATTTTATGTATTTGCGTGTTTTTTTATTGTTGTTGTCAATATATAAAATTTTCTTTTTATTAGATTGTGTAATTTATGCTTGTTAAAGAACACCCTGAAAAAATTTTCTAGAGTCACCACTATCTAAAGTAAAAGTTATAAAAGGAAAATGCATTAGTTCCCCAACTTGAATTCGTTGTTTTTTTCCCATGTTTTATTTTTTAGTTTTTCCCCCCTACAACTGCTTTTCATGAACTAGATTTGGTTCTCACTTGAATATTTAACTACAACTCAAATATGCAATTATTTTTATGAGATTCTAAGGTTAAGATGACCTTTAAGGTTAATTTTTTTATAAACTAGGCGAAATTATAACTTACCCACTTGTGGTTTGACTAAAATTTAAGTTGCTTATGTGTGATTTGAAATTTAACACTTTATCCACTTGAAGTTTGACCAATATTTAAATTGTCTACCTGTAGTTTAAAATCTCATGATAAAAGTGTTCTGTTGGATCCTTTTCTATATTATTTGATCTTGTATTTTTATGTTTTTTGTGTTTTTGAAGGAGAGAGACATAAAAGTGGAGCAAATTACATATTTAGCCATATTTTTAACAGAGATATGTTACAGAACTCTAACTGAACTAATCTCAAGTCAGTAAAGTGTCAAATTTCAAATTACAAGTAGACAAATTAAATTTTTATCAAACCACACATTGGTAAAAGTAATTTATCCTATAAACTAAATCCCCTCCAAAATATAGTTATTAACATTTTGCCATCTATAATTCAAACGTAAAACCCAAAATTCATAAAAAAATAGACACTAAATTGGCTCAGAATATTCTAGTCATGAAAATTCCCCAAATTTCAAATCTATAGAAAAACTTTGAAAATTAAAGTTATTAGGAAAGATATGTTCCTAATAACATAGTTGGTAGCCAGGGTTCATTGTAGCAACTAAGACGACTGGTGGAAAAAAATTAATTGACAGTGACTGTTGTAGTAAGATTTTTTATTGATAACATTTTGGGGTATGACGTTTTTGATGGAGGTATTATTGTTTGGTGTAAAATTCTATAATTTGTCCTTTTTTATGAAGAATTTTTAAAAATTAGGAATTTGAGTTTATTGTACCTGTGCAATGACAAGAAATTTAAAAAGAGATGGGGATATCAATAACAAAATATCTAACAAGAATATTGAAGTAGAGGGTTAGAGACAAACACAATGTATACAAGAACAACATATATATATACGGGTTGAGTTCGAATTACACTTGGTGTAACTCTAAACAATGTTACACCACTCAATAACTTATTATTGAATTCATATTTTTAAAATCTCACCGTTGAATTACATGTTTTATATGTTTTTAACATACATGCCAATTTTTATAACAATCAGATATTATTGGCTATTTGGTCCATAAACTTATATTTTATACAATATTTTAAACTACAAAAATTTAAATTTAAACAATTGATTAATGACATAGTTATTGATTTTTGATTACCTTGAAACTTTGCAAACATGAAGAACATACAAAGGTAATATAATCCAATAGTTGATCTCTTGAAATTCGCATCCAATTAAAAAATATTGAGTAGTATAACATTATTTAGAGTTATACCTGATTTAACTTGAACCCAACATATATATATACACATGAAAGATGATCACAAGGAGGGATGAGTTTAGTTATTAAGGAACTAAACCCATCCCAAAACCTTACCCACAAAGATTACAATAATGAAGAGGGGACGAGGCTTTTTGTAGAGTTTGAGAGAGAGAGAGAGATTTTTTCTAACTGATTTTAGGATTTTTTTTTTTTTCTACATGATTTTTTTCCAAAAAGAAAAAAAGGAGGGGGGGGGGGGGGGAAGGGGTATTTATAAAAGGAGTGAGGAAATGGGAGGCTAGCACTGGTGTATCAAGATACACTAGTGTTCGGACGAGCCCGTGTCCTCCGTTCCCGAAAAAGACTCGAGAAGTACATCGATCTCATGGGTGTCCTCCTTCCAGGTGGTGACCGAACCCCCCGAGGGAGCCATCATATTAGTGAAGCCCTCGCCCGTGAGCAGCGCTTGTAAAGCAAAGCCTACTGTCAAGGCAAGCCCTGCTGAGCAGCAGCAGCCCCACTTAAATAATGCAAAGGATAGGGCTCTACCCCCTAGAAATAAACTCATTTTACAAAATAATGCTTTAAATTTAAAAAGGGCAATAGAACCGAGTGTCAGACAAAGAAAATAACACAAAAGAAGCAAGGTAAAAAGAATAAGGACTGCATAGAGAAACCTGCGTACTTGAGGAGATAACGGTCGAAGGATATTCATGATATTAGGTGGATTCATTTTTGTGGTACAAGAAAGACATAAAATAAGGCCTCACCATTTCCGTGAGAGATCCGATCTCAGTTGTTTTCAACTTTATCTCCTTCTCAATCGGTAGGGCTCTTGGGGGAAAGAGGCACCCCTTCGCGGATAGCATTGGTGTATCCTGGTACACCAACGCTAGCTCCGTACTTATCCACCACGTCAGTTTTTTTTTTTTTTTTTATAAAATTTTAGGCCCAATCTTTGGGCAGTTGTTTAAAGGCCTTTTTGAGCTCCATTTTCTTCAAATTTTATATGCACAAAAAGCTCTAGATGTTTAGTTTCCAATGGCTTTAGTATTGTTCAATTTGGAACTACAGTTGTTGAGATATCGTCTACAGGAGGAAGGTGACACACAACCTAAAAATTCTAAACATCTTTTCCAGAAAAATTCAGATCTTTCAATTCAAAACTAATATCATCCGGTCCTTTTGGTGAACATAGCTAAAACGTTGTTCTTAAAAATGGTCCAATCCGTTTGTTCCAATTTTTGCCCAATTGATACAGTTTATTGCACAAAGTCGTGTTAAGAACTATCAGTTTTCTTGAAAAATACAGTGAAAATTTTATTAGGATTTCAGTATTTTTGTGTTATCTCATTCATTTTAACTCTTAATTTGGCCGGTAAATTATCATTTTAAAGGGAAAAAATTCAAATTTTTTGCCATACTTCGCTAGTGTTTTGGCCAGATTTTCTATAAAATGGATTTTTCAAATGTTATGACTTTTTGATTCACCATATGCTGTATTTATTTTTGCCCCTTTTTGGCTTTGGAATTCATGATTCTGCACCTTTTCTATTTTTTAATTTTTTTTTCACACATGAATCTAGACTGAACAAAATACGATATCGACACACCTATAGTGCGAAGTAATCAGGCGTCTTTAATGAATCTAGACTGAACAAAATACGATATCGACACACCTATAGTGTGAAGTAATCAGGCGTCTTTATTGAACTCCTGAATTGATATAGAAAGCAGAGCTGCACCATTAGCCCACAATCAACTTTACATTACAGAAATTTGAAAAGCTAAAGAAGTGACAGATTGGGGAAACAAGATGCTACATTACTTTGTTGAAAGGAAAGTATGCAAAGTTTTGGGTGTGGATGCAGTCGGTGACATAGCAATTTTTAAAAAAATAGGACACGAGTGGGATGAGATACGTTTATTAATTTATTAGTAAATATATTTTTATTTGCATTTTTTATATATTGCTAAACATTTTTTTTTTCATATAATGGTAAACATATATCAATTTAAGAGCAATAGTAGATAATAAAGTAAATACATAATCATTACATGGTAAATCAACAAAAGAAATAAACAATCAACAGAAAAACTTATAAAAAAAAGCGATCAACTTCACCTATCAAAAATAGAAAAGAAATCAACATATCTTTTTCAATCAAGAAATCAAATCAATAGTACAACTTATCAAAAGTAAACGGTGAGTCCAAATGAGAACCACTAAGAACTTGTTACCAAAAATTGTTGTGAACTTGTTGCAAGATATTGTGCTCATAACACTACTATAAAATTTTTAAAAAAAAAAATAGTTTTAATATTTTTTTTTTTATATATAATACTTATGCACATACTTGAAGCTTCTTTTAGCATATCTGTACACATACAAGAGAGAGAAGATTCAGAAGAAGGAGAGATGAAGGGATAAACCACCGGCTGTAAAAAGAAAAATAATAATAAATCAGGGGACACGCGTCCAGCCACGCCCAGGGCTGCACGCCACGTCCCCAAGCATCCGACTCCAGGTGCAGTGACCAAATTGCTGCACCTGTGCTTCCTAGTTATTTATATAAGAGCATATTGAAGTGGCTGTCACAAATGTTTGTGATTATTACTATTGGAAAAGCTTAATGGCTGGAGATGCATTTGTAAAAGAAAATGCAATAGCAAGTTCCGTTTAACATAACTTGCATCAACCTTGTACAATAATTTAATTAAGAATGTGGCGTCCACAGCTGTGGTGTAGCTTATCACAAATACGCATGATTCTAATTGAAATTATCCCTTGAATAATTAAGCTATAAGACTTGAAGCTCTAATCCAGTATATTCCACTATGGTCGACAACATGCACCAGAATATGCAACACAATTCCATCACAAGTATAGCACAAAAGTGATAGCCATAGAGGAAGTAACACCAGAAATACATAAAACCAAAAAGGCAAATCAACAATATTAAAGGACCATTAAATAGTGGCAAGCTAAAAAACCTGCAATTCCTATGAATTCACAAAAAAAATTTTGAAAGAATTACAAACCCAAAAGGAAATTTCTACAGAACACAAAAGGAAAAAATCATAGAAACAAATCATCAAACACTAGAGCTACACAATGAAGAATAACAGAACCCATAAACATGAATTACATATTGATAGAGAGAGTCAATTTTTGAAAGACTTACTTTAAAAGGCAAGAGACAATACCATTTGCAAACAGGTTTCTTAGAGGAAAAGTGAGCCAAAGAGGAGAATATTTTATTTGGCAGCTAAGAAGATGAGAATAAAATGAATTAAAATCACTTTAGGTTAGACTTAGGATCCGTTTGGGAACAATTTATTTAATTAAAACTGAAAATTTTTTACTAAAAATACTGTAAATAAAACTAAAAGTTAGCTAAAATAGTACAATGAGACCCATGAATAGTGCCAAAAAGTGCAATAGGACCCAATATAAGCTTATCCCAAACGCAACCTTAGAATGGGAATTGAACAAGTTTCAGTTTGAAATTTACCTCACACCTTCAACGACAGTAGGATTTGAAAACTCTAATCCCTAAATTCTTAAAGAGAGAGAAACGAAGAGGACTAAGGGATAGAGAGTCGATAGGCTAATATATGATTGGCAGTTAAGAAATCAAAAGAAAATCACCGAATTTTAAAACCCTAATTACCAAATTCTTGAAGGGAGAGAAACGAAAAGGGCCTGAGGGAGAGTAGGAGAGAGTTGAGATGCTGAGAGGCTGGGTTGAACTGCAGGTTTATTATTTTTGGGTTAATTAGGTGTAATTGGGTTTTTAGTTAAAGCCCAATTATTATTTAAGTTTACTAGGTCTAATTGGGTCAATGCTCATTTAACCCAATTATATCAATTAATATAATTAGGTTCCATTAGAGTGGGTGGGTTTGGGTGGGTAAATTATGTCCTATTTGGTGTTCTATTTTATGTTCTACCCATCAAAACTTGCCACATATTTTTTCCCTTTCCTTTTAAAATAATTGGTATTTAATATAGATAAAGAAAAAGAAAAAGAAAATAAATCAAACTGAAGACAAGCATTGATTAATGAAACATAAAATGGAGATTTCTATTCTTCAACTTGCAAGGTCTAGAGCTGGGACTTGCACATCATTCATTGTCAAGATAATAACATCATATAATTTGAAGTACAATGAAAATTGAACGAGCAAGCACCATTTTAAACAAAGATCACATAAATATAAAGTACTTTTAAAGTATAAAACGGATAATGATTCTCTTTCACAACTTATTTTTTTATCTTTTGTACCCATTCACTTTTAACATTTTAAATGTTGACATATCTTTTCTGTTATAAAATGTGTACATCAACGCATGCAATTGTGGATATTATGTATAAGCGTGTGTAAACAACAGTGTGAGAGAATATTTACCTATATTAAAATACAAATGATCAACGCATTGGGAAGTTAACAAAAATGCAAGAGCTAGATATTGAAACTAGCTCTTGGAAATGGGAACAATGGAGGGTGGTGATCTTAGAAATGGAAAAAATGAATGGGCAAGGTCTCATCAATTCACACTAACTAGTAGTTAACCCGTGCAATGCATGGGCTAATTAAACAAAATGATAATTAATCAACCACATGGTAAAAAAAATTAAAAAATAAATAAAAAAGCTAAAAGAATCAATAAGAGACTAATTTGTTCATCAAGTAAGCTCATGTACAAAAGTTGCTATTGCATTTCATGGCTGCATTCTTGTTAATAATGGGAATTACCTATATAAAACTTGAAAAGGATCAAATGAAAATATGGAAATAAAATGTAGGTGTACCTTAAAACTAAAAGTAAAGTTTCAATCATTCACTTTCTATAAAACATTATCAAAACTATATGCAGTTTACCTCGGTTTCAAATAGAAATTCCTTGAACATATTTCAGCATCAATGTCCAAGTTCAGCTGTACGTATAGCAACCAATTAGTCACTCCTTAGATCACTAAACTATACATCTAACTACCTTAACTTCAATATTGAATACAAAGATAGAGCCAAAATGTCTCATAAGAAAATGCATACGATAAAGAGCCTTGAAACCAATAATATCCTTTAAATTACTTTGCATAAGAACAATCTGATTTATTCTATAAAAAAAAAACCATTGAATGTTCTTTCCTAGTCCATTAGGAACAGAAAACTATTTAAGCTGTTATTATTAACCATAAAAAACAAAAAAATCTATTCAATGCGCTAAAAAAATTAGCCTACATATTAATATAGTTTTATACCTTAGCTTTCCTAGTCCATTAACACTTAGCTGACAAACACAATCCAAACCAAACTTGAACTATGCTTAATGTCAAAATAAGCCATGCGTCCAAACCCACTATCTTTATCAAAA
Organism: Castanea crenata; assembly: GCA_020976635.1. Lineage (NCBI taxonomy): Eukaryota > Viridiplantae > Streptophyta > Magnoliopsida > Fagales > Fagaceae > Castanea > Castanea crenata. The sequence continues at coordinate 22,132 of JAGHPS010000422.1, read as the reverse complement.
AGAAAAAGATAAAAGACAACACATCCTCGTGTTCTCCAAAGCAAAAATCACATATAGACTCTTTCCCTTATAATAACATGCAAGTTGTAGTCATTAATTATCTTCATTACATGCAAGTTGTAGTCATTTATAATAACATATAGACTGTTTCCCTTATAATAACACTTCGAACACCTTTTAAGCCTTAATAACGAACCTAGTAAGGGAGCTCATTATTGATGGCTTCCTTTTTGTCAATGTTGGCAATGATCATGCAATTTTTATGTCCTAGCATTCTTCATTAGCCTTGCCATTCTTCAAAGTTCTCTAAATAGTTATCATTCATTATCTTTTTAGCTCAGTTAGAAAACATGCCAAAACTTATCATTCAAGGTTATATTAATTCTTTATCCAACCTTGACTAAATTTAACTCAACAACTACAACCTATCACAAAAAAGTCATGAACCTAATCTGACAATAAAAACAAACAAAAGACTTGAGATCTTCTACAGTTATAATTTATTAAAAATTTATAACATCTAAAAAAAAATTACTTTGGTTTAGATTTCTGTGTAGTTCATTGGTGTCTGTTTTTGTAATAAACAACGCCAAGAAATCAAAACTATTCTAAGCCTAAGCTAAAAGCAGTCAAATATCAGAAAGAGCTTCAGTCTAAAAACACAAATTTACTACTCACTTGACAGAGTAACTAAGAATTAAATTTCTAAATATCATTACTTTTTTTAAATTTAAAAAAAAATAAATAATAAAAAAAATAAATAAATAAAGAAACAACTAATCAAACAAACCCAAAAATTACTCATTCATATTCCTAAGAGGAAATTTTAAAAACCCATCAAATATTTCCTTGTATGCATGGGCTAACCACAATTCAAAGAAAACAAACTAAAAAGCTCTGCAACCATAACTTCATTGATGCAACTTTGATACCTATAAATTTAAACAAATTTTGTTATGTTAGAGAAAGAACAGAGCATCAAACATACCAAATTGTAATCAACCTACCAACAATTTTATCAACACAAATTAAGTTTGAATCCATGACATCCAAACTGTAATCAAATAGCACTATAAAGAACTAAATACAAAACAGTACCTCATGCAATATCAAAAACAGAAGCAAATATGGAAGCAAATTGGGAGTCCTATTTGGAGTTGGTTATAAAATACCTAATGAGTTAAGTTGTAGGTTTCGCATTGTTAACATTTGACTTTTTTTTTTACCATAAAACCATTCTTCCCCCTATATCAATATTCATATGCCAAAAGAGAAAATAAAATTGAAGTTTATATGACATACCAAAGCATTAATAGTGAAACTAAAACAATTTCTAAACTTGACACATATGAAACAAAAAAAGAATCAAACAAAGCACACCAAAAAATCTATTTGAATTTTCTAATAAAAGACCCAAGAAACCCAATCTTTACTACCAATCTTCAATAAAAAATAATTCCCATGATCGCAATTCAAATAAGAAACACATACCCACTTAGAAAGCCATTGGTTTCTGCTTTAGAGAATTTTGTAGGGGATTTAGAGACACCTGAACTGAATCATTCAACTTCTGTCAGTATTAATATACTGTGAGGAAAGGAAGAGAGGAATGAAGGAATACAGAGAGGATGCCGTTAGAAAGCAGAACACTTTTGTGCTCTATCTTTTAATATACGGTGTGCTCTATCTTTTAACACTTTTGTATACCTAAATTTTTTTTGATAAGTAAGAATGATATATATACGAAGGGTTACTCTATGCCTGAAAAAAACACAGAGCAACCTAGGGGATACAAGAAAAAGAAAACAAAGAGAAACAAAGACAACAAGAAAGTTAGAAAATGAAAAGGGAGCAAAGAAAAGAAGGGAGGGAATCACTAGACGTGAGTCCCCATGCACGCGACCAATCAAAGAGAGTCTCACTAAAAAAAACAATCAACTGTTCACTAGAGCTATCCAAATCCTCAAAAGTCTTCCGGTTACGCTCCTTCCAAATACACCAAAGGATGCACAGCAGGACTAGATTCCAGATCTGAGAGGAATGCTTCCCCAACCAATTCCACCAACCAAAAAGCATTTCAGGAATCGATCTATGCATAACCCAGGCCAAGCCAAAAGTTAGGAAAACAAAGCTCCATAACCGGTAGGCCATTTCACAATGAAGAATGAGGTGATCAACCGTCTCTCCACTATGACGGCACATAATACACCAATCCACAAAATCCAATCTCCTCAATCTCAGATTGTCTCCCGTAAGAATCTTATTCCAAGCTACACATCAGACAAAAAAAGACACTCGCTTGGGGCCTTTACTCTCCAAATAGCTTTCCAAGGAAAGATAGTTGAAGGAGAATTCCTTAATTTGTTATAATATGACCGGATGTCAAAAGCTCCATTAGACTTCAATTTCCATCTCATCCGATCTCCAACATCCATAGGAGGGGTTATAGCGCCCAACATGCGAAGAAACCGCAGCCCTTCATCCATCTCCCAATCATTAAAAAATCTACTAAACCGAACATTCCAAAATCTTCTATCCTCCGCCCCCTGCCTTTGAAGAGAAGCTTCAACAGAAGCCTCCTTCACAATGGCAATGCCAAACAACCTTGGAAAAGCCAATTGAAAAGATTGATCCCCATGCCACCCATCCTGCCAAAACCTCACCCTATTCCCCAACCCAACCACAAACTGACAATTTTTGCTGAAATCCTCCCAACCCATGCGAATGCTTCTCCACAAACCACACCCATGAGCTCCCCTACCCAGCTTTGAGGTCCATCCCCCCCAATCTTCCCCCTATTTTGAAGCTACAACCCGCCTCCAAAGCCGACCCTCTTCCTTTCCAAACCGCCACAACCATTTTCCCAACAAAGCCTTTATTAAAGGTAGTAAGTTTCCTAATCCCTAAGCCACCATTGGCTATAGGCGCACAAACTTTGTCCCAACCAACCAAATGAATCTTGCTCTCTCCCCAAAGGAAATCCCTTTGCAACTTTTCAATTTTATTAGCCACAAGAGAAGGAATAGTGAATAACGATAGAAAGTAAGTCGGAAGACTAGAAAGCGTACTCTTGAGAAGCATCAAACGACCCCCCTTAGACAAGTACAACTTCTTCCACCCCGATAATTTCCGCTTAATGTTTTCCAAAATTGTATTCCAAATTAAAGGGGAATTGTGAGGAGCCCCCAACGGCATGCCAAGATACAACATAGGTAAAGAACCAACTCTACAGCCCAAAATATCGGCCAGAGCATGCACATCCCCAACCTCCCTTATAGGAACCATTTCACTCTTAAGCACATTGACCTTCAAACCCGTTACTGCCTGAAAACTAAGGAGCAACAACCGAATATGAAGAATTTGTTCCATATCTGCATCACAAAAGAGGATGGTATCATCTGCAAATAAGAGATGTGAAACACGTTCCCCACCATCCCTCCTGCCCCCAAGATTAAATCCACGAATCAAGCCAGCTCCCTCCATTCTCCTTAACATCCTACTAAACACCTCCATCAAGATCAAAAACAGCATAGGGGATAGCGGATCTCCTTGTCTTAAACCCCTAGAACTACCAAAGAAATCAGCTGGGGACCCATTAACCAAAACAGAGAACTGAACAGTGGATATACAAGAACGTATCCACTTACACCACTTCACTCCAAAACCCATCCTATTCAGCAGATACAACAAGGCCTCCCAATTCACATGGTCGTAGGCTTTCTCCATATCGAGCTTACAAATGACTCCAGGAACCCTACTCTTCCCACGACTATCCACGCACTCATTTGCAATGAGAACCGAGTCAAGGATTTGTCTCCCACCCACAAAGCTATTCTGGTTCTCAGAAATCAACTGATCTAAAACCACTCTCAAGCGGTTTGCCAAGACCTTAGCCAAGATCTTATACACACTCACCACCAAGCTAATAGGACGAAAATCTCTAATATTGGAGGCATCATTCTTTTTAGGAATTAAAGCAATGAAGGTCGCATTAAGGGATTTTTCAAACTTGCAATGATGGAAAAACTCTTCAAAGACCGCTAGGACATCTTTCTCCACTATCCTCCAGCAGTGATGATAGAATGCCATAGTAAACCCATCTGGACCTGGAGCTTTGTCCCCTTCCAAACCCCTAACAACTTGAAGAATCTCCTCCCTCTCAAATTTCCTTTCAAGCCAAACCCTCTCCCTGATCTCGATACGGTCAAATTCCATACTCTCCACAAAAGGCCTCCACTCCTCAGTCTCCGTGTACAAATTTTTATAAAATTGTACAACTTGATAAGTTACCTCGGAAGCCTCTTCAAAAACCACTCCATCCACCTCCAAGGTCCTTAAGAGATTGGACCGTCTATGGGAATTAGCCATTTTGTGAAAAAACTTGGTGTTATTATCCCCTTCCTTGATGCATAACATCCTAGATTTTTGTCTCCAGGATATTTCTTCTAAGGAAAGAAGATGCTCCACCTGGGACCTCAAACCAGCCCTATGAACTTTCTCCCCCTCAGAGAGACCAAAATCTCCCTCCTTAGCATCTAATGTTTATCAACTCCTCTAGTAATTGCTTCTTTTGACGCGCTACATTACCAAACTCTCGGCGATTCCACTGCACAATGTCCTCTTTTAGAGCCTTTAATTTTTTCGCAAGCACAAAGCTAGGAGTACCTACAAAGGAATATCGATTCCACCAGGTTTGAACCCGATCCACAAAACCTTCCGACTTCAACCACATGTTTTCAAATCTGAATGGATTTTTCCCCCTTGCCATTCCCCCAGCCTCCAAGAGAATTGGACTGTGGTCCGAAATAGTACGGGGTAAAATCCTTTGAGAAACATCTGGGAAATGATCTTCCCAATCAGGAGTAACCAAAGCTCTATCAATCCTAGACATCAATGGTTGATCCAAACCACTGGACCAAGTAAAGCTACCTCCTTCCAAAGGCAAATCAACTAAGTTCAGGTCCTCAACAAATTCTGAAAATTTCTCCATAGCCGTGGAAAAACGGGTCTCGCCCCTACGCTCGCTAGGAAAACGGACTATATTAAAGTCCCCAAAACAGCACCACGGAACCCTCCAACATTGCTGAACTCCCACTAACTCATCCCACATGAGACCCCTCTCGATATTCTCATTTGGACCATAGACGCCTGAGCAAGCCCAAATAAACCCGTCCCCCACCCCTTTCCACTTTACCGACACTGAGAAAGTACCAACCATAATCTCCACCTTATCCAAAACCCTTTTGTCCCACATAAGCAAAATACCACCAGCAGTCCGGTCCACCTCCAACACAGCCCAGTCCACATATGGGCAGCCCCACAAACTACAAACCAGCTGACGATTCATGCTAGCAATTTTTGTCTCTTGTAAACAAACAACATCACACTTCCACTCCCTCAACAAGTTTCTCACCACCAGGCGTTTCCGGGGGTCATTTAAACCTCTAACGTTCCACGAAATCATTTTTATCTTCATAAACACTAAAAAATCCCCAACTACAAGCAACAACACAAAACCACCCTCTATCTTCTGTCATAGTTCACCGTAGCAGCTCTCTGCATCCCTTATTTCTGGACTTGGCCACCTTCATACTGCCCAATATTTTCCTATGTAACACATTGGCTGCCTCCATCTCTGCTTCAAGCCTCTGTAAAAGAGAGATGCATAATTTCTCATGTCGCGTCATGGATAACCCAACCAATTTACTAAACCCAGGTATTCTATGTTTCACCCACCCAGAAATATCTTTGTTGTTTTCAAAACTAAAAACCTCCTCAACCTCCTCCAATTCTACCAAGGTTGTCGGTGCATTCGGAACTAAAATCTGCAGAGGAAAGGCAACTGCCAGTGTTGTATCAACAGCTGCTTCCTCCACAGGCATAGCCTCCCCAGGAAGGCAAAGTTCCATGCTCAAAGAAGAAATAACCTCCTGACTCCCTGCCCCCAAACCCCTAGAGCCAGCTCGCTCCAAATCCAGGAAGAAGTCAGGGGGAAGAGGTCCTAAAGACCGTGGCACTGAGTTTAGAGTCACTATCCTAATACCTTTAGAAAAGATCCCACTCGACAGCGCACAGGAACCGAAGGTGGTACTCCGAATCAGAACTCAGCCTGAAGACCATCGCCGGAGGGGAAACGGCGAGCCCCGCCGCTCTTACCGGTGGCTCGCAGCGCCGGTGAGTCAAACCCACCAGAGGCCCGGTGCGACGCAACACTACAACCTTCGAAACAGGGCTCGTCGGAAACTCCGAAGGCTCCGACAGGCACGAACCTCCCTTGTCGGCCTGAACCCAAACCATCGGCGACCACCCCAGGCCTCCGGCCACCTGCGACGGTGAAACAAAGGTCGTCGGACTCGCCCCTGAACACACCCCATCCTTCCCGTGCTCATCGGTTGAGTGTAAGGGCTCGGCACAATTAACAGAGGATTCCCCAGGCTCAAAGGAGGTTGGGCTTTTGAACTGTGGGCCTAAACCAGACTCACTACCTGTCAGATGGGCCACCACCTTATTAGGGCCCAAACCCAGACCCACCTTTTCCTGATGCAAATCCTTGCCAGCCCGTGAAACCCATTTTAGCTTCTGATCCCTCCCCTTCTTCCTATCCCAGGAAACCCGCCTTCTTCCCATCACATCAACTTCCACGATAAGACCTCTCCCTGTCCAGCATGGCCTCCTACCGTCAGTCCTGTTCCTATTGTCATAGGCTTTTGCATTCAAACTGAAGCTTGGGAAACGTTTCCTACTTTCTGCCACTGACTCCTCATTAATGCCCTGCTCCCTCCTATCACCTCCTTCCACCACCACCTTATTAGGCTTGCCTACCGGAAAAACTCCCATTTTTGCTCCTGAGAGGCTCCGATTCCCCTCCATCTTCTCCCCTTCTAGATATATCTTCTTCCCCTTGTCAATGGAGCCTACCTGCTTTGGCTGCTTTCTATCCTCTACTCTTCCCTTATTGCCTAGGACAACTTCAGCAAAAGTTCTAGGGTGTTGAGACTCCAAAAAATGCCTATGTACCGGAGGAATAAAGGTTGGAAGATCAGTTCCACCCACTACATATTGGGAGGGAAACAACATCTTTCTAAGTTAAAGGCCAAAAGCCCTCCAACCATATCTCTCTTTGCCTTCAGGTATAATGATCGACCTCCTACACCCACCAGCTTTTAGTTCAGTCAGGAGTAGAAACTGACCAAATGAGTTGGTGCTGCGTTGGAGAGTAAACGCAGTGTCACCATCCCTGAAAGAAAAGAACTGTTTGGAGCTTGCCCCAACAACAATGTCTTCGATTATCTTCATCAGCCAATGTGCTGCACTTCTACCCATGAAGACTGATCTCATAAAATATTTGCCCCTCTCAAAAATCTGTAACAAGAAATAACGTCCCCCTTCCTCTACAACTAATTGAAAAAACTTGGACTCAATAACGAAACTGTGAAGACCCCCCATTTCAGCTAAACTTCAATCCTTAGAACCACTCAGTTGGTTAAACTCACTGGTATATCACCAAATCAGCTTGCTTCAACCTTTCTATATAATAATAGAGATTTTCAAATAGTCAATAATTTCAGCATTCAAACCAGAAATGCAAAAAAAACTAGGAAGGGATTTTCATTAGGAAACTATTATTAGTGAAACTGCAAAGAGGACAATCCATATAATTGCAGCCATTATTTCCGATTGCTCAAAAAAAAAAAGCATAGCAATTTTAAATTGCAGCAGAGAAAGATTGAAGAAACACTGCAAACGAAGCCTAAGAAAACATTGAAAATATGGGTTGAATTGTAAAAAGTAATGCAACAGTTAAGTGAAAATTTAAATCTGAAAAATGAAGGTTTGGACCACAACGAATCAAACCTCCATTCTGCATTTTTTAGTGGTTCATGTAGAGCCCAGAATTCAGATAGCTACAAAATCGATCCTTGTAACAATAACAATAAATAAATAAATAAAAAGTTATGGTGTTAATAAAGATTAGGACTAAAATTCCGTACTTGAGTACTTAAAGTTTAAGGAAACATAACACAAATAAACCAGATTCCGTTCTAGATTAGGATTTAGGAGAATTAGGACTTCTCTTAAATCTGTACTCAATAGTCATCCAAAAAGAAAAAGTCATCTTTATTAATATATATAAATAATGTATCCAATCCCAAAATAAAATCCGAATATATATATATATATATATTCTGACTCCAATTGCACCGGTTCAGTCTAGCCTCCAGGCCCTCATCTGCGGTATATATCTCTCTGACTCTCTTTCTCTTTGTTTGTGACCGTGTATTATTTATTTAATTCAAATTTCGAATAATGAAAAGAGCAGGCGAGAAGTTCCAAGAAAATTGTGCGTACCTTCCGAATACACCGTTGAAGAGAAGTGATGGGGGCAGACCCTAACTGCCTGATTATTAAGATCCTTATGTGGCTGTGATGCGGGAGATGCAAGAAAATTATTATTTAGTATTTGCAAGTCAATTGTATTTTTATGTTTTAGGTCCAAGTAATTTATTAGGCTATTAGTATTTTAATTTGGATTTAGCATATAAGCAACTAGAACTAGGACTAGGGTTTAGCATATAAGCAACCTATTGTACTCGTTGAGAAGATAGTTACAGTAATTAAAAGTTAAGCCAATATAAAATATTAAAATTCATTCATGTACATAGTAAATCAAAATCTTAATGTAAAAAAGCCTACAAAACGATAGCATATCAATTATATTTACTTTTGAACAAACTTTGGGTAAAATATAGAGTTGGTAAAGAATGATAAATGGTGAATCGAGGGGATGTGAAGGACTCAAACATACAGAGCTTTGTGCCATAACTGAAAGAGGGGCACAGCTGTTTGTTTGCTGCATCTATGATACCGAAATCTGCACTTCTGTTTCTGAAGTCCTAACCTGCATGAATTTGATGTCAAAATAGGTTGGGAGTGGAATGGCTTTGATGTGGGTTTGTTTTGACTGGTTTTGGTCTATTCATGTTGTGGTTGTGTGCTGATGTGGCAGTTAAACTGGGACTGTACCTGTTCTGGGTGTTATCTTAATAATATTCAGCAAGTTGTTGTAACTTCAAGAATTTAGAATGACGATATTCTTTGTAGATAAATCTCGTAATTTGTAACGAAAGTCACGTGGAGGCCAAAGGTTACAAACTACACATAAACATCGCTTGTTTGTGTTGGAGATTCTAATCTCATTTATAGTCAGATCATAATAACAAACGATAGACAGTTTGCGCAAATTTGATATAGTGAAATATGAAGATCATGTCAGAACTAAATTAGGCTCTTTAGACCATAATTCCACATTAACAAAGAAATGCAAATAACGTGATAGGGAATATTATAATAGACCTGTGCTTTTGTAGAAACTTCACCAAGGTTATTTGCTATTGTAAAGCTTCCACAAAAAGTTATCTGCTTAAACAGAGCGAAAACATTAAGAGCACAGATGAGAAGGTGAAGTATTCAGTTACACAGAAAAGGCTTTCCAAATCAGAATCTTCACTAGATAGTTGTGAAACAAGTAAATCAGGTAGGTTGAAATAAATCAGAAATGTACCAAACGGTATATTGTGAAAGTATATATAGGATTTGATTTGTGGCAAAAATATAGACTAAAAACATCTTTG
>JAGHPS010000422.1:0-2500 GCA_020976635.1 Castanea crenata | reverse complement strand
GGTGAAACTAACACCGTCCGCTTTGCGAGAGCGCGCCGCAGCTATACCACCCACACGTGAAATGCCAACCTGGGTCCACCCCGGCGATGCATTAAGGGACCACCTCGCGCCGTGGAGCACGCGGGGATGGGACCTTGGAGCTCGTCATAAGCATGCCTACCCGTGGCCTTGCTCAAGAGGGGTTGCCCCTGTGCATCGCCGAATACCTCTTCCCCCCTAAAGAGCGCTTAGGGAAAAAATCAGCTCTGGCACGAGGAAACATTGATTTGTTGAGGAGGACTAATGGGTCTTTTTTGGAGCAATTCTTGGAGTCTTGCCCTGATTTTTTGCACACATGCTAAGAAAAATACAAGCTTCAAACAGTCAAAATTTGAAGTCCAGATTCGACATATTTTATTTTTTATGATTTTTGGAAGCCGAAAAATAGGAAAAATCATAAAAAATCAAGGAACGCTCGAACGCCGAGCCGCTTGCTGGAAAGCTCCTCTAAAATCATGGAATGAATTTAGGGACAATAAAATGGGAAAAGGCACGGGCCAATTTTGCCGGAGTGCGGGACGATGCGGGGCGATGCGGCGCGGCGTGCACGCGGGCATGCCCCTGGGATGCCCACTGCCTGCCCAGTGCACGCAGCCTCCCATGGGCATGCTGCCAAGGCCAGGGCATGCAGCAGGCAAGGCCACGGCAGCCCCCACGGGCAGGCAGCCAAGGCCAGGGCGTGCAGCAGGCAAGGCCAAGGCAGCCCCCCATGGGCACGCAGCCAAGGCCAGGGCGTGCAGCAGGCAAGGCCAAGGCAGCCACCCATGGGCACGCAGCCAAGGCCAGGGCGTGCAGCAGGCAAGGCCAAGGCAGCCCCCCATGGGCGCGCAGCCAAGGCCAGGGCACGCAGCAGCCAAGGCCAAGGCACGCATGCATGCAGCAGCCAAGGCGTGGGCACGCTGGCAGGCCCCTTGGGGCAGGCAGCAGGGCCATAGCATGCACGCGTGCGTGCCTGGGGCAGCACGGCGTGGGCGAGCGGGCATGCCCCGTGGGTGGGATGCCAAGGCCGTGGCATGCCCCAGGGACCCCTCAAAGGCCATGGCAGCACCTGGGGGGGGGTGCTGCTCCAAAGCCAAGGTAACCTCTTCGGACCCCTCCTACTCTTCCCCCCCTAAAGAGCGCTTAGGGAAAAATCAGCTCTGGCACGAGGAAACATTGATTTGTTGAGGAGGAATAATGGGTCTTTTTTGGAGCAGTTCTTGGAGTCTTGCCCTGATTTTTTGCACACATGCTATGAAAAATACAAGCTTCAAACTGTCAAAATTTGGAGTCCAGATTCGACATGTTTTATTTTTTATGATTTTCGGAAGCCGAAAAATAGGGGAAAATCATAAAAAATCAAGGAACGCTCGGAACGCCGAGCCGCTTGCTGGAGAGCTCCTCTAAAATCATGGAATGAATTTAGGGACAATAAAATGGGAAAAGGCACGGGCCAATTTTGCCGGAGTGCGGGACGATGCGGGGCGATGCGGCGCGGCGTGCACGCGGGCATGCCCTTGGGATGCCCACTGCCTGCCTCCTTGGGGAAAATAACCTCACTTTTCAAAAAACCCTCATCTTAGGAAATCACCCCAAATATGTGGGCAAGCAGCAGCCAAGGCCAAGGCCAAGGCAGCCCCCACGGGCAGGCAGCAGCCAAGGCCAAGGCCAAGGCATGCAGCAGCCAAGGCCAAGGCAGCCCCCCATGGGCATGTAGCATCCAAGGCCTGGGCATGCCGCAGGCAAGACCAAGGCCAAGGCCACGCCCCCATGGGCATGCAGCAGCCAAGGCCAAGGCATGCACAAGCCACGCAGCCAAGGCCCAGGCAACCCCCATGGGCGTGCTGCCAAGGCCAAGGCAATGCAGCAGCCAAGGCCAAGGCAGCGCCCATGGCGTGCTGCAAGGCCAAGGCATGCACAAGCCACGCAGCCAAGGCCAAGGCAGCCCCCATGGGCGTGCTGCCAAGGCCAAGGCATGCAGCAGCCAAGGCCAAGGCAGCGCCCATGGGCATGCTGCCAAGGCCAAGGCAGCCCCCATGGGCGTGCTGCCAAGGCCAAGGCATGCAGCAGCCAAGGCCAAGGCAGCGCCCATGGGCGTGCTGCCAAGGCCAAGGCATGCACAAGCCACGCAGCCAAGGCCAAGGCAGCCCCCATGGGCGTGCTGCCAAGGCCAAGGCATGCAGCAGCCAAGGCCAAGGCAGCGCCCATGGGCGTGCTGCCAAGGCCAAGGCATGCACAAGCCACGCAGCCAAGGCCAAGCCAGCCCCCATGGGCGTGCTGCCAAGGCCAAGGCATGTAGCAGCCAAGGCCAAGGCAGCCCCCATGGCAGGCTGCCAAGGCCAAGGCATGCACAAGGCATGCAGCCAGGCCCTAGGCAGCCCCCATGTGCATGCAGCAGCCAAGGCCAAGGCAGCCCCCATGGGCACGCTGCCAAGGCCAAGGCATGCAGCCAGGCCTTAGGCAGCCCCCATGGGCACGCTGC
>JAGHPS010000421.1:14278-77363 GCA_020976635.1 Castanea crenata | reverse complement strand
TCTCGGATAAATATTGTACGAAATGCCCCTAGCTCCGACTGGCCAACAATTTTGACGAGAACGCAATGGCGTCGTTTTTGCACGAAAGCATTATGTTACTATATTTAGAGTTTCGTGAAAAAAATGTTATAGTCAGTCGGATGAAAAAAAACAAAAAAAAAAAAAAAAAAAAACTTGTTTAAAAATTGCACGAAAGTGCCATGTCGTTCGACTGGTCAAGAATTTTTACCCGAATTCGGTGTCGGAATTTTTGCACCAAAACTTTAAGAGAGAAAATTAATGGTCCTAGAGACAACTGTATAATTCTTTCGAAAGAATAAAAAATCTCGGGTAAATACTGTACGAAAATGCCCTTAGCTCCGACTGGCCAACAATTTTGACCAGAACGCAATGTCGTCGTTTTTTCACGAAAACAATATCGTACTATACTTAGAGGTCCATGAAAAAAATGTAATAGTCAGTCGGATGAAAAAAAAAAAAAAAAAAAAAAACTTGGATAAAAATTGCACGAAATTGCCCTGTTGTTCGTCTGGTAAAGAATTTTTACCAGAATATGGTTTCGGCATTTTTGCACCAAAACATGAAGATAGCGTATTTAGTGGTCATAGAAACAATAAAAATCTCGGGTAAATATTGTACAAAAATGCCCTTAGCTCCGACTTGCCAACAATTTTGAGAAGAACGCAATGTCGTCGTTTTTGCACGAAAGCATTATGGTACTATATTTAGAGGTCCGTGAAAAAAATGTAATAGTCAGTCGGATGAAAAAAAAAAAAAAAAAAACTTGTTTAAAAATTGCACGGAAGTGCCATGTCGTTCGACTGGTCAAGAATTTTTACCCGAATACGGTGTCGGAATTTTTGCACCAAAACTTGAAGAGAGTAATTTAGTGGTCCTAGAAACAACTGTATAATTCTTTCGAAAGAATAAAAAATCTCGGGTAAATACTGTACGAAAATGCCCTTACCTCCAACTGGCCAACAATTTTGACCAGAACGCAATGTCGATGTTTTTGCCCGAAAACAATATTGTACTATACTTAGAGGTCCATGAAAAAAATATAATAGTCCGCCGGATGAAAGAAAAAAAAAAAAAAAAAAAAAAAATTGGTTAAAAATTGTACGAAAATGCCCTGTTGTTCGTCTAGTAAAGAATTTTTACCAGAATATGGTTTCGGCATTTTTGTACCAAAACTTGAAGATAGCATATTTAGTGGTCCTAGAAACAACTGTATATTTCTTACGTAAGAATAAAAATCTCGGGTAAATATTGTACGACAATGCCCCTACCTCCAACTAGCCAACAATTTTGACGACAACGCAATGGCGTCGTTTTTGCACGAAATCATTATGTTACTATATTTAGAGTTTCGGGAAAAAAATGTACTAGTCAGTCGGATGAAAAAAAAAAAAATCTTGTTTAAAAATTGCACGAAAGTGCCATGTCGTTCGACTGGTCAAGAATTTTTACCCGAATACGGTGTCGGAATTTTTGCACCAAAACATGAAGAGAGCAAATTTAGTGGTCCTAGAAACAACTGTATAATTCTTTCGAAAGAATAAAAAATCTCGGGTAAATACTGTACGAAAATGCCCTTAGCTCTGACTGGACAACAATTTTGAGCAGAACGCAATGTCGTCGTTTTTGCACGAAAGCATTATGGTACTATATTTAGAGGTCCGTGAAAAAAATGTATTAGTCAGTAGGATGAAAAAAAAAAAAAAAAAAAACTTGTTTAAAAATTGCACGAAAGTGCCATGTCGTTCGACTGGACATGAATTTTTACCTGAATACGGTGTCGGAATTTTTGCACCAAAACTTGAAGATAGCATATTTAGTGGTCCTAGAAACAACTGTATAATTCTTTCGAAAGAATAAAAAATCTCGGGTAAATATTGTACGAAAATGCCCTTAGCTCCGACTCTCCAACAATTTTGAGCAGAACGCGATGTCGTCGTTTTTGCACGAAAAAAATAAGGTACTATATTTAGAGGTCCGTGAAAAAAATGTAATAGTCAGTCGGATGAAAAAAAAAAAAAAAAAACTTGTTTAAAAATTGCACGAAAGTGCCATGTCGTTTGACTGGACAAGAATTTTTACCCGAATACGGTATCGGAATTTTTGCACCAAAACATGAAGAGAGTAAATTTAGTGGTCCTAGAAACAACTGTATAATTCTTTCGAAAGAATAAAAAATCTCGGGTAAATACTGTACGAAAATGCCCTTAGCTTCAACTGGCCAACAATTTTGACCAGAACGCAATGTCGACGTTTTTGCCCGAAAACAATATTGTACTATACTTAGAGGTCCATGAAAAAAATGTAATAGTCCGCCGGATGAAAAAACAAAAAATTGGTTAAAAATTGTATGAAAATGCCCTGTTGTTCTTCTAGTAAAGAATTTTTACCAGAATATGGTTTCGGCACTTTTGTACCAAAACTTGAAGATAGCATATTTAGTGGTCCAAGAAACAACTGTATATTTCTTTCGTAAGAATAAAAAATCTCGGGTAAATACTGTACGACAATACCCTTACCTCCAACTGGCCAACAATTTTGACGACAACGCAATGGCGTCGTTTTTGCAAGAAATCATTATGTTACTATATTTAGAGTTTCGGGGAAAAAATGTACTAGTCAGTCGGATGAAAAAAACAAAAAAAAAAAAAAAAAAAAACTTGTTTAAAAATTGCACGAAAGTGCCATGTCGTTCGACTGGTCAAGAATTTTTACCCGAATTCGATGTCGGAATTTTTGCACCAAAACTTTAAGAGAGAAAATTAATGGTCCTAGAAACAACTGTATAATTCTTTCGAAAGAATAAAAAATCTCGGGTAAATACTGTACAAAAATGCCCTTAGCTTCGACTCTCCAACAATTTTGAGCAGAACGCGATGTCGTCGTTTTTTCATGAAAACAATATCGTACTATATTTAGAGGTCCATGAAAAAAATGTAATAGTCTGCCGGATCAAAGAAAAAAAAAAAAAAAAAAAAAACTTGGTTAAAAATTGTACGAAAATGCCCTGTTGTTCGTCTGGTAAAGAATTTTTACCGGAATATGGTTTCGGCATTTTTGCACCAAAACATGAAGATAGCATATTTAGTGGTCATAGAAACAATAAAAAATCTCGGGTAAATATTGTACGAAAATGCCCTTAGCTCCGACTGGCCAACAATTTTGAGGAGAACGCAATGTCGTCGTTTTTGCACGAAAGCATTATGGTACTATATTTTGAGGTTCGTGAAAAAAATGTAATAGTCAGTAGGATGAAAAAAAAAAAAAAAAAAACTTGTTTAAAAATTGCATGAAAGTGCCATGTCGTTGAACTGGACAAGAATTTTAACCCGAATACGGTGTCGGAATTTTTGCACCAAAACTTGAAGAGAGCAAATTTAGTGGTCCTAGAAATAACTGTATAATTCTTTCGAAAGAATAAAAAATCTCGGGTAAATACTGTACGAAAATGCCCTTAGCTCCGACTGGCCAACAATTTTGACCAGAACGCAATGTCGTCGTTTTTGCACGAAAACAATATTGTACTATATTTAGAGGTCCATGAAAAAAATGTAATAGTCCGCCGGATGAAAGAAAAAAAAATTGGTTAAAAATTGTACGAAAATGCCCTGTTGTTCGTCTGGTAAAGAATTTTTACCAGAATATGGTTTCGGCATTTTTGTACCAAAACTTGAAGATAGCATATTTAGTGGTCCTAGAAACAACTGTATATTTCTTTCGAAAGAATAAAAATCTCGGGTAAATATTGTACGACAATGCCCCTACCTCCGACTGGCCAACAATTTTGACGACAACGCAATGGCGTCGTTTTTGCACGAAATCATTATGTTACTATATTTAGAGTTTCGGAAAAAAAATGTAATAGTCAGTCGGATGAAAAAAAAAAAAAAAAAAAAAAACTTGTTTAAAAATTGCACGAAAGTGCCATGTCGTTCTTCTGGTCAAGAATTTTTACCCGAATTCGGTGTCGGAATTTTTGCACCAAAACTTGAAGAGAGCAAATTTAGTGGTCCTAGAAAAAACTGTATAATTCTTTCGAAAGAATAAAAAATCTCGGGTAAATACTGTACGAAAATGCCCTTAGCTTCGACTGGCCAACAATTTTGACCAGAACGCAATGTCGTCGTTTTTGCACGAAAGCATTATGGTACTATATTTGGAGGCCCGTGAAAAAAATGTATTAGTCATTAGGATGAATGAAAAAAAAAAAAAAACTTGTTTAAAAATTGCACGAAAGTGCCATGTCGTTCGACTGGACAAGAATTTTTACCCGAATACGGTGTCGGAATTTTTGCACCAAAACTTGAAGAGAGCAAATTTAGTGGTTCTAGAAACAACTGTATAATTCTTTCGAAAGAATAAAAAATCTCGGGTAAATATTGTACGAAAATGCCCTTAGCTCCGACTGGCCTACAATTTTGACCAGAACGCAATGTCGTCGTTTTTGCATGAAAAAAATAAGGTACTATATTAAGAGGTCCGTGAAAAAAATGTAATAGTCAGTCGGATGGAAAAAAAAAAAAAAAAAAAAAAAAAACTTGTTTAAAAATTGCCTGAAAGTGCCATGTCGTTCGACTGGTCAAGAATTTTTACCTGAATTCGGTGTTGGCATTTTTGCACCAAAACTTGAAGAGAGCAAATTTAGTGGTCCTAGAAAGAACTATATAATTCCTTCAAAAGAATAAAATATCTCGGGTAAATATTGTACGAAAATGCCCCTAGCTCCGACTGGTCAACAATTTTCCCCAGAACGCAATGTCGTCGTTTTTGCACGAAAACGTTATGGCACTATATTTAGAGGTCTGTGACAAAAATGTAATAGTCAGTCGGATGAAAAAAAAAAAAAAAAAACTTGTTTAAAAATTGCACGAAAGTGCCATGTCGTTCGACTGGTCAAAAATTTTTACCCAAATCCGGTGTCGGCATTTTTGCACCAAAACTAGAAGAGGGCAAATTTAACGGTCCTAGAAACAACTATAAAATTCTTTCGAAAGAATAAAATATCTCGGGTAAATTTTGAACGAAAATGCCCATAGTTCCGATGGGTCAAAAATTTTGACCAGAACGCAATGTCGTCGTTTTTGCACGAAAACAATATTGTACTATACTTAGAGGTCCATGATAAAAATGTAATAGTCCTCCGGATTAAAAAAAAAAAATTGGTTAAAAATTTTACGAAAATGCCCTGTTGTTCGTCTGGTAAAGAATTTTTACCAGAATATGGTTTCGGACTTTTTGCACCAAAATGTGAATATAGCATATTTTGTGGTCCTAGAAACAACTGTATAATTCTTTCGAAAGAATAAAAAATCTCGGGTAAATACTGTACGAAAATGCCCTTAGCTCCGACTGGCCAACAATTTTGACCAGAACGCAATGACGTCGTTTTTGCACGAAAGCACTATGGTACTATATTTAGAGGTTCGTGAAAAAAATGTAATAGTCAGTCGGATGAAAAAAAAAAAAAAAAAAACTTGTTTAAAAATTGCACGAAAGTGCCATGTCGTTGGACTGGTCACAAATTTTTGCCCGAATACGGTGTCGGAATTTTTGCACCAAAACTTGAATATAGCATATTTAGTGGTCCTAGACAGAACTGTATAATTCTTTCGAAAGAATAAAAAATCTCGGGTAAATACTGTACGAAAATGCCCTTAGCTCCGACTGTCCAACAATTTTGAGCAGAACGCGATGTCGTCGTTTTTGCACGAAAACACTATGGTACTATATTTAGAGGTCCGTGAAAAAAATGTAATACTCAGTCGGATGGAAAAAAAATAAAAAATAAAAAAATAACTTGTTTAAAAATTGCAGGAAAGTGCCATGTCGTTCGACTGGTCAAGAATTTTTACCCGAATACGGTGTCGGAATTTTTGCACCCAAACTTGAAGATAGCATATTTAGTGGTCCAAGAAAGAACTGTATAATTTTTTCGAAAGATTAAAAAATCTCGGGTAAATACTGTACGAAAATGCCCTTAGCTCCGACTCTACAACAATTTTGACCAGAACGCGATGACGTCGTTTTTGCCCGAAAACAATATTGTACTATATTTAGAGGTCCATGATAAAAATGTAATAGTCAGCCAGATGCAAAAAAAAAAAAAAAAAAATTGGTTAAAAATTTTACGAAAATGCCCTATTGTTCGTCTAGTAAAGATTTTTTACCAGAATATGGTTTCGGCCTTTTTGTACCAAAACGTGAAGAGAGCAAATTTAGTGGTCCTAGAAACAACTGTATATTTCTTTCGAAAGAATAAAAAATCTCGGGTAAATACTGTACGACAATGCCCTTACCTCCGACTGGCCAACAATTTTGACGAGAACGCAATGACGTCGTTTTTGCATGAAATAACTATGTTACTATATTTAGAGGTTCGTGACAAAAATGTAATAGTCAGTCGGATGAAAAAAAAAAAAAAAAAAAAAAAAAAAAAAAAAAAAAAAAAAAAAAAAAGCTTGTTTAAAAATTGCATGAAAGTGCCATGTCGTTCGACTGGTCAAGAATATTTACCCGAATACGGTGTCGGAATTTTTGCACCAAAGCTTGAAGAGAGCAAATTTAGTGGTCCTAGAAACTACTGTATAATTCTTTTGAAAGAATAAAAAATCTCGGGTAAATATTGTACGAAAATGCCGCTTGCTCCGACTGGTCAACAATTTTGACCAGAACGCAATGTCGTCGTTTTTGCACGAAAAAAATGTAATAGTCAGTCAGATGAAGAAAAAAAAAAAAAAAAAAAAAAAAAAAAACTTGTTTAAAAATTGCACGAAAATGCCTGGTCGTTTGACTGGTCCAGAATTTTTACCCGAATACGGTTCGGCATTTTTGCACCAAAACATGAAGTGAGTGAATTTAGTGGTCCTAGAAACAACTATATAATTCTTTCGAACGAATAAAAAATCTCGAGTAAATATTGTACGAAATTGCCCCTAGCGCCGACTGGTCAACAATTTTGACCAAAACGCAATGTCGTCGTTTTTGCACGAAAAAAATATGGTATTATATTTAGAGGTCCCTGCAAAAAAATGTAATAGTCAGTCGGATAAAGAAAAAAAAAAAAAATACTTGTTTAAAAATTGCACGAAAATGCCTTGTCGTTCGTCTGGTCAAGAATTTTTCCCGAATGCGGCGTCAGCATTTTTGCACGAAAACTCGAAGAGAGCAAATTTAGTGGTGTTAGAAACATCTGTAAAATTCTTTCGAAAGAATAAAAAATCTCGGGTAAATTTTGTACGAAAATGCCTCTAGCTCCGATTGGTCAAAAATTTTGACCACAACGCAATGTCGTCGTTTTTGCACGAAAACAATAATGAACTGTATTTAGAGGTCCATTAAAAAAATGTAATAGTCAGACGGATGAAAAAAAAAATTTGGTTAAGAATTGCACGAAAATGCCCGGTCGTTCGACTGGTCAAGAATTTTTACCAGAATAGGGTGTCAGAATATTTGCACCAAAACTTAAAGATTGCTTATTTAGTAGTCCTAGAAACAACTATGAAATTCTTTCGAAAGGATAAAAAATCTCGGGTAAATATTGTACGAAAATGCCCCTAGCTCTGACTGGTCAACAATATTGACCAGAACGCAATGTCGTCATTTTTGCACGGAAACAATATTGTACTATATTTAGAGGTCCATGATAAAAATGTAATAGTCAGCCAGATTTAAAAAAAAATTAGGTTAAAAATTGTACGAAAATGCTCTGTCGTTCGTCTGGTAAAGAATTTTTACCAGAATATGGTGTCGGCATTTTTGCACAAAAAGTTGAAGATAACATATTTAGTAGTCCTGGAAACAACGGTAAAATTCTTTTTAAAGAATAAAAAATCTCGGGTAAGTATTGTACGAAAATGCCCCTAGCTCCGACTGGTCGACGATTTTAACCAGAACGCAATGTGTTCGTTTTTGCACGAAACAAATACGGTACTATATTTAGAGGTCCGTGAAAAAAATGTAAAAGTCAGTCGGATGAAAAAAAAAAACTTGTTTAAAAATTTCACGAAAGTGCCATGTCGTTCGACTGTTCAAGAATTTTTACCCGAATTCGGTGTAGGAATTTTTGCACCAAAACATAAAGATAGCATATTTAGTGGTCCTAGAAACAACTGTATAATTCTTTCGAAAGAATAAAAAATCTCGGGTAAATATTGTACGAAAATGCCCTTAGCTCCGACTGGCCAACAATTTTGACGAGAACGCAATGTCATCGTGTTTGCACAAAAGCATTATGGCACTATATTTAGAGGTTCGTAAAAAAAATGTAATAGTCAGTCGGATGAAAAAAAAAAAAAAAAAAAAAAAAAAAAAAAAAAAAAAAAAAAACTTGTTTAAAAATTGCACGAAAGTGCCATGTCGTTCGACTGGTCAAGAATTTTTACCCGAATTCGGTGTCGGAATTTTTGCACCAAAACTTGAAGATAGCAAATTTAGTGTTCCTAGAAACAACTGTATAATTCTTTCGAAAGAATAAAAAATCTCAGGTAAATATTGTACGAATATGCCCCTATCTCCGACTGGTCAACAATTTTTACCAGAACGCAATGTCGTCGTTTTTGCACGAAAAAAATATGGTACCATATTTAGAGGTCCCTTAAAAAAATGTAATAGTCAGTCGGATGAAAAAAAAAAAAAAAAAAAAAACTTGTTTAAAAATTGCGCGAAACTGCCAGGTCGTTCGTTTGGTCAAGAATTTTTCCCGAATGCGGCGTCGGCATTTTTGCACCAAAAGTCGAAGAGAGAAAATTTAGTGGTCTTAGAAACAACTATAAAATTCTTTCGAAAGAATAAAAAATCTCGGGTAAATTTTGTACGAAAATGAGTCTAGCTCCGATTGGTCAAAAATTTTGACCAGAACGCAATGTCGTCGTTTTGTACGAAAACAATATTGAACTGTATTTAGAGGTCCATTAAAAAAATGTAAGATTCAGACGGATGAAAAAAACAAATTTGGTTAAGAATTGCACGAAAATGTCCGGTCATTCGACTGGTCAAGAATTTTTACTAGAATAGGGTGTCAGAATATTTGCACCAAAATATAAATATTTCTTATTTAGTATTCCTAGAAACAACTATGAAATTCTTTCGAAAGAATAAAAAATCTCGGGTAAATATTGTACGAAAATGCCCCTAGCTCTGACTGGTCAACAATTTTGACCAGAACGCGATGTCGTCGTTTTTGCACGAAAACAATATTGTACTATATTTAGAGGTCCATGAAAAAAAATGTAATAGTCAGCCGGATTAAAGAAAAAAAAATTGGTTAAAAATTGTACGAAAATGCCCTGTTGTTCGTCTGGTAAAGAATTTTTACCAGAATATGGTGTCGGCATTTTTGCACCAAAACTTGAAGAGAGCATATTTAGTAGTCCTGGAAACAACTGTAAAATTCTTTTGAAAGAATAAAATATCTCGGGGAAATATTGTACGAAAATCCCCTAGCTCCGACTGGTCAACAATTTTGACTAGAACGCAATGTGTTCGTTTTTGCACGAAAAAAATATGGTACTATATTTAGAGGTCCGTGAAAAAAATGTAATAGTCAGTCGGATGAAAAAAAAAAAAAAAAACTTGTTTAAAAATTGCACGAAAGTGCCATGTCGTTCGACTGGACAAGAATTTTTACCCGAATACGGTGTCGGCATTTTTGCACCAAAACTTGAAGAGAGCAAATTTAGTGGTCCTAGAAAGAACTGTATAATTCTTTCGAAAGAATAAAAAATCTCGGGTAAATATTGTACGAAAATGCCCCTAGCTCCGACTGGTCAACAATTTTGACCAGAACGCAATGTGTTCGTTTTTGCACGAAAAAAATATGGTACTATATTTAGAGGTCCATGAAAAAAATGTAATAGTCAGTCGGATGAAAAAAAAAAAAACTTGTTTAAAAGTTGCACGAAAATGCCATGTCGTTCGACTTGTCAAAAAATTTTACCCAAATACGGTGTCGGCATTTTTGCACCAAAACTAGAAGAGGGCAAATTTTGTGGTCTTAGAAAGAACTATAAAACTCTCTCGAAAGAATAAAAAATCTCGGGTAAATTTTGTACGAAAATGAGCCTAGCTCCGATTGGTCAAAAATTTTGACCAGAACGCGATGTCGTCGTTTTTGCACGAAAACAATATTGTACTATACTTAGAGGTTCGTAAAAAAAATGTAATAGTCATTCGGATTAAAAAAAAAAAAATGTTTAAAAATTTCACGAAAGTGCCCTGTTGTTCGTCTAGTAAAGATTTTTTACCAGAATATGGTTTCGGCCTTTTTGTACCAAAACTTGAATAGAGCAAATTTTGTGGTCCTAGAAACAACTGTATAATTCTTTCGAAAGAATAAAAAATCTCGGGTAAATACTGTACGAAAATGCCCTTAGCTCCGACTGTCCAACAATTTTGACCAGAACGCGATGTCGTCGTTTTTGCACGAAAGCATTATGTTACTATATTTAGAGGTTCGGGAAAAAAATGTAATACTCAGTCGGCTGAAAAAAAAAAAAAAAACTTGTTTAAAAATTTCACGAAAGTGCCATGTCGTTCGACTGGTCAAGAATTTTTACCCGAATTCGGTGTCGGAATTTTTGCACCAAAACATGAAGAGAGCAAATTTAGTGGTCCTAGACACAACTGTATAATTCTTTCGAAAGAATAAAAAATCTCGGGTAAATACTGTACGAAAATGCCCTTAGCTCCGACTGGCCAACAATTTTGACGAGAACGCAGTGTCGTCGTTTTTGCACGAAAGCATTATGGTACTATATTTTGAGGTCCGTGAAAAAAATGTATTACTCAGTAGGCTGAAAAAAAAAAAAAAACTTGTTTAAAAATTGCACGAAAGTGCCATGTCGTTCGACTGGTCAAGAATTTTTACCAGAATACGGTGTCGGCATTTTTGCACCAGAACTTGAAGATTGCATATTTAGTGGTCCTACACACAACTGTATAATTCTTTCGAAAGAATAAAAAATCTCGGGTAAATACTGTACGAAAATGCCCTTAGCTCCGACTCTCCAACAATTTTGACCAAAACGCGATGTCGTCGTTTTTGCACGAAAGCATTATTGTACTATATTTATAGGTCCATGAAAAAAATTTTATAGTCAGCCGGATGAAAAAAAAAAAGAAAAAAACTTGTTTAAAAATTGCACGAAAATGCCAGGTCGTTGGTCTGGTCAAGAATTTTTCCCGACTGCGGCGACGGCATTTTTGCACCAAAAGTCGAAGAGAGCAAATTTAGTGGTGTTAGAAACAACTATAAAATTCTTTCGAAAGAATAAAAAATCTCGGGTAAATTTTGTACGAAAATGCCTCTAGCTCCAATTGGTCAAAAATTTTGACCACTACGCAATGTCGTCGTTTTTGTACGAAAACAATATTGAACTGTATTTAGAGGTCCATTAAAAAAATGTAATAGTCAGACGGATGAAAAAAAAAAAAATTGGTTAAGAATTGCACGAAAATGCCCGGTCGTTCGATTGGTCAAGAATTTTTACTAGAATAGGGTGTCGGAATATTTGCACCAAAACTTAAAGATTGCTTATTTAGTAGTCCTAGAAACAACTGTAAAATTCTTTCGAAAGAATAATAAATCTCGGGTAAATATTGTACGAAAATGCCCTTAGCTCCGACTGGCCAACAATTTTGACCAGAACGCGATGTCGTCGTTTTTGCACGAAAACAATATTGTACTATACTTAGAGGTCCATGAAAAAAATGTAATAGTCAGCCGGATGAAAGAAAAAAAAATTGGTTAAAAATTGTACGAAAATGCCCTGTCGTTCGTTTGGTAAAGAATTTTTACCAGAATATGGTATCGGCATTTTTGCACCAAAACTTGAAGAGAGCATATTTAGTAGTCCTGGAAACAACTGTAAAATTCTTTCAAAAGAATAAAAAATCTCGGGTAAATATTGAACGAAAATGCCCCTAGCTTCGACTGGTCAACAATTTTGACCAGAACGCAATTTGTTCGCTTTTGCACGAAAAAAATATGGTACTATATTTAGAGGTCCGTGAAAAAAATGTAATAGTCAGTCGGATGAAAAAAAAAAAAAAAAAAAACTTGTTTAAAAATTGCACGAAAATGCCAGGTCGTTCGACTGGTTAAATTTTTTTACCCAAATACGATGTCGGCATTTTTGCAACAAAACTTGAAGAGGGCAAATTTTTTGGTCTTAGAAAGAACTATAAAACTCTCTCGAAAGAATAAAAAATCTCGGGTAAATTTTGTAGGAAAATGCCCCTAGCTCCGATGGGCCAACAATTTTGACCAGAACGCGATGACGTCGTTTTTGCCCGAAAACAATATTGTACTATATTTAGAGGTCCATGATAAAAATGTAATTGTCAGCCAGATTTAAAAAAAAATTAGGTTAAAAATTGTACGAAAATGCCCTGTTGTTCGTCTGGTAAAGAATTTTTACCAGAATATGGTTTTGGCCTTTTTGCACCCAAACTTGAATATTGCATATTTAGTGGTCCTAGAAAGAACTGTATAATTTTTTCGAAAGATTAAAAAATCTCGGGTAAATACTGTACGAAAATGCCCTTAGCTCCGACTCTCCAACAATTTTGACCAGAACGCGATGTCGTCGTTTTTGCACGAAAACACTATGGTACTATATTTAGAGGTTCGTGAAAAAAAATGTATTAGTCAGTCGGATGGAAAAAAAAAAAAAAAAAACTTGTTTAAAAATTGCACGAAAGTGCCATGTCGTTCGACTGGTCAAGAATTTTTACCCGAATACGGTGTCGTCATTTTTACACCAAAACTTGAAGAGAGTAAATTTAGTGGTCCTAGAAACAACTCTAAAATTCTTTTGAAAGAATAAAAAATCTCAGGTAAATATTGTACTAAAATGCCCCTAGCTCCGACTGGTCAACAATTTTGACCAGAACGCAATGTCGTCGTTTTTGCACGAAAGCATTATGGTACTATATTTATAGGTCCGTGAAAAAAATGTAATAGTCAGTCGGATGAAAAAAAAAAGAAGAAAAAAACTTGTTTAAAAATTGCACGAAAATGCCATGTCGTTCGACTGGTCAAAATTACGACATCTTGAAAATGTGTTTAATATTGAGTAATTGTCCGCACCTAGAGAATGAAATCACAAGTTTGACAGGATTTTTATGTAAAGTTTAAATCGTAGGATGCACTTTTAGTAGGTTTTCTTTTCTTTTCTTTTTCTCAATGCTTAAAATATAAATTCTATTCCTCTTTCTTCCCAATTGTTTGAAATTGGATGGATTGGATAGGCTGATATTATCCATTATATTATTTTGATATTTTAATAGTTAGAAGAGTGAGAATTTAAGCCTTAAACATTTTAATGGAAAATACTAGAAGGTTTTAATTGAGTTACAAAATAATATTCATATCAAAGAAGCTAAAAATTTTAGTTTTTAGCATTTCAAAATTTTATTTTACCGCTTTACTTTACAAAATACCCTACATCAATGGTTTTAATTTTATTTTAACAACACATTAAAATAATATAAGTAACACAATAAAATAATACATCCAACACAACAAATAACCGTTACAATAAATATAATAAAGTATGCGGAGGGAAGATAAAATATAATAAATAATTGATAACAACATGCTACAGTAAGTTGCTACAATTGCATGTGTGCAAAAATTCTTAGATATAACACCGTTGATGTTGGGTGGTTTTTAGTACTTAGAGATATAAAATAGCTTTTTAGCTCTTTTACCTCTTTTAGAACATTTGCATTAATGTAGGAAATTTTTTATTTTAACTTACTATATTACAACTCATGCCACATCAATGCTCTTATATTCATATTTCTGTTAAATACTATTTATTTATTCATTATTTTTTCTCTCTCTTTATCTCTATCTTTCTATCTTCTCCCTTTCTTCAAATCACAACCACTCACTACATCATCAACCACTACCATTATTGCAAACCAATCTACCACCATTAACCCAATCACTAGCCACCATTAACCACTACAAACGGATCCACCACCGCAAACCCAGGTGATTTGGCAGTGGCAACAAGGGATGAAGAGAGATAGTGCTTGTGCTTAAGGTGGAGAAAGATTGAGAAACAAAGCAGAGGAAAAATGAGAGAGGAGAGAGAAGAGATTGAAAGTGTGTGTGAGACTGTAAGAGAAACAATGAAATAATAAAAACTGAATAGCAAGTTGTTACAGTAAGCTGGTACTAGTACCAAATTATTGAGCTATGGCACCATTGATAAAATGCTCATTTTGGTGTTTGAGGTGATAAAACACCCATTAACGTTAATACTCTTAGTGTGAATGCTCTTAGCATTCCAATATATGTTTATTATATTCCACGGATTTACATATCTTAAAATATAAAAGTATACACCCACTTCAACTTATTTTTTTATTTCTATTTTTTTGAAATGGGAACGATAGAATTTTATTGAATAAGCTTGACAAAAACCGACATAGAAAAAGAAAAAAACTGGACCCAAAACTGTCCAGTCAACATCATGCAAATAACCCAGTCTTTTAAGCCGCCCGTAGGGCTTAGCTGCGAATTTAGGCTAATAAAACAAAACAATACAATACCCAAAGAATAATCCCTGTTCTGAGCTATCATCAATCTCTGATCTCTAGCATTCAGACAGTAGAGTATAGGTACCATCAACTATAACTTTTGTTGCGCGCGTTCCAAAGGGCCCAGGCGGTATTGGACTCATTATCCGAAATAATCTTGAAGAAGTGTTAGCTGTTGCATGTGATACAGGTGCGAAGGAGTTGAATTTACTGTGTACAGCCGCTTGTGTGGTGAGGAAAGCTCTATTGTTCTGTCAAAATACCAAATTCTCCCATGTGCAATTGGAATGTAATTTTGCAGAATTGGTGGTCTTGTTGAGTTCTGACCAAATATGCTCTTTAGAGGTGGTGTGGATTTCAGAAGATATTACTATTATTAAGAATAGTTTTAATTTTGAAAGATATTACTATTATTAAGGATTGTTTTAAGATGTAATTGAGTTGCACTCTTTAGCTAATGCTGAAAAAAGGAGAAGGAGGTCATTATTTAGTTAGAAAAATACCTATATTTTTTTTTCTTCATTGTACAAAGTGATATACATCAATAAAGCCAACTATCGTTTCTACTCAAAAAAAAAAATTTGGATAATACTAAACAATCTGACCCCACAAATTTTAAGAACATATTTTAAACAATCTGACCCCACAAATACTAATACAATAGGTCCAATTACACAACACTTTTATTAGTGATGGACCTATTGTCAAAATATATTTAATAATGGCTTCATATTAGCTATTATAATTGGTGAATGATAAAAATTAAATGTGAATAATAAAAATTATAATGTAATTGTTGAATGATAAAAATAATATTATTGATGGAACTAGTGAAATTGATGGAGGTCATAATAGTGTGAAAATAAATTATGAACAACATTGTGTATGTCATCGCTCATACTCTTCAAGTCTTAACCATCATCCAATGAGTGACAAGGGGTCTTCCCCATATCCCAAGGGGTGCAGAGTGAAGGAAAAATTTTGGTTTTGTATCACATACAAAACACATAGCGGAAGCAACAAACAATGATCTATTTCATTCATGGTTGATAACGTGCACTATGTAAATTTCAGAATTTAAGAACAAGATAGCATACCTTGGTGTGGAGAAATTCAAAACAAAGATTAGAAGCACTTGGGAATACTTTTAATCTTCACTCCAATTCCACTTTACGCCCAAGATGTGTGGTCTCTCAATCAGTTTTTCAAAGGGAGAATGAAAGTGTGTCTCACACTCTCTCACGCACCATTTCTTTTTCTTTTCTAATCTCTTTTTTAAAAAAAATTCTGTATGTTTCTCCCTATATAACTAACTGATTATCTAATTGAGCTGGCCTATTGGGCCTTTCCAATTGGGCTTTAGTGTGTGGCTTGGAGTGGGACCAATAAGACACTAGCTCCAATAGGCCTTAGGCTTTTCCGTCAACTATTGACAAGTCCAAAGTTACCATTAATTATATTTAATACCACTATATAAATATAATTGCACTTTAGGCCTTATTAATAAATTATATCCCAAAACTTTATTATACACGTAACCCCTTCATAAAATATTCGTAGTAACACAAAGTTATAAATGTAGACTGTTACTTTGTAAATTACTACATCTTATCCTTGAGTACCCAGTTTAATTCTTTAAAGTTATTCATTATATATTTATGAAATCCAATTTCATAAATATATACTTTAGTAATTTCTTACTAATGTGGTTAGGCCTAACTCTCTGAATAACTGAAACCATTAAATTTATCTCAAGGGAATATTTTATATCTCCATCAAGAGACTATGAATTCCATATTGAGAATATATGTTCCATCAACACTAAATGTGGCTGCCCAACATACTGAGGTTTTGGCCGTCACTTCAGGTCTCACTCCTGATATATCAAAGCAACCTACACTTCATGATCAGGTCAATTATTCTCTCAAGATTAAGAGTTCATGCAAATAGAAGTCGTGAGATTTATTATTCATTTGACAGTTGTTAGGAGAATAATAAATCTCACAGCGGTCTTGTTCAATATGTTTTAACTCTTAAAACATATCAACATATCAACTAGAAGTTTCTACTTCCATGATCAAGACAAATCATCTTAGTTGACACGTTATAGTCTTCGCAGATGAAATGCCCAATTTCATCACCGACTACGAACTATTAATTCTGAGTTTACAAAGAACTTGTGATTTACATCTTCTGTGACTTTTCACATAAATCACATACAATGCATCTCATGGACTATATAATAATGTCTCATATTCATGTTACCATTATTTTAGATAATAATAAAATAATTTTATCAATCAAAATATTAAGTGATACATCATGTCATATATAACGTCATACATAATATCATACATAGCATCATACAATAGGATTTAAGGGCACTAATCCTAACAATCTCTCACTTTTCCTAAAGACTATTGTGCACTAATCTAACTCCCATTCCTTTCAAATGTGACTCAAAAGTCCTTTGAGGCAAGGTTTTGGTAAAGGGATCTGCTAGATTTTTTGCACTTTCAATCTTTGCTACCAAAACATCTCCACGAGCAACAATGTCTCGAATGATGTGGTACTTTCTCTCAATGTGCTTTCCTTTCTTGTGATTCCTTGGATCTTTGGATTGTGCAACCGCTCCACTATTGTCACAAAACAATGTGATGAGAACTTGCTCCATTCTCACAACACCAAGATCAGAAAGGAATTTCTTGAGCCAAACAGCCTCCTTTGCTGCTTCACAAGCAGCAACGTACTCGGCTTCCATGGTGGAGTCTGCAATACAAGATTGCTTAACACTCCTCCAACATATGGCTCCACCTCCCAAGGTAAAAACACATCCTGAAGTGGATTTTCTGAAATCAAGATCTGATTGAAAATCTGAATCTGTATAGTCAATGGGAATCAAATCCTCACTATGGTAAACAAGCATATAATCTCTCGTTCTCCTAAGATACTTGAGAATATGTTTTACAGCTTGCCAATGTTTTGGTCCTGGATTTGATTAATATCGGCTAACCATGCTAACTAAATAACAAATATCTGGTCTAGTACAAAGCATGGCATACATGAGACTTCCCACTGCAGAAGCATAAGGAAGCATAAGGATTTTCTTCCTCTTGAGTCTTAGGCCTTTGGTCATCAGACAGAGGAACTCCATGTCTAAAAGGAAGCAATCCTTTCTTAGAGTTTTACATGCTAAACCGTTCTAGAACCTTATCTATATATCCAGCTTGTGATAAGCCAAACATCTTATTCTTGTGATCTCGCCAAAGCTTGATCCCTAGAATAAAGTTAGCCTCACCCAAAGCCTCACCCAAGTCCTTCATATCAAATTGGCTTGACAACCAAACTTTAACCGATGACATTACCACTACATCATTCCCAATGAGCAGAATGTCATCAACATAAAGCACTAAGAACATTACAACTTTGTCTCGATGTCTTTTGTACACACATGGTTCATCAAGATTTTGTTCAAAACCAAATGACTTGATTGCTTGATCAAATCTAATGTTCCATGACCTAGATGCTTGTTTAAGTCCATAAATTGACCTATTCAACTTGCATACCATATGCTCTTGGTTCTTTGCTATGAAACCTTCTGGTTGCAACATGTATATTTCTTCTTCAAGATTGCCATTAAGAAATGCAGTCTTGACATCCATTTGTCAAATCTCATAATCATAATGAGCAGCAATGGATAAGAGAATTCTGATAGATTTAAGCATGGCTACTAGTGAAAAAATTTCATCATAATCAATACCTTCTTTTTGTGTATACTCTTTCGCCACTAGTCTTGCTTTAAAGGTTTCAACCTTTCCATCTATCCCTCTCTTTCTCTTGTAAACCTATTTGCAACCAACAGGTTTAATTCCATTAGGTGCCTTTACAAGATCTTACAAGATCTCATACATGATTAGAATACATAGAATCCAATTCAGATTTCATAGCGTGGACCCAATGATGTGCATCTATATCATTTATTGATTCATCATAAGGTGTAAGGATCCGATTCAGCCTCTTCTGAGATAGCCTCATAAGTTTCTCCCAAACCTATGAATCTTATAGGAGGCCGAACAATTCTCCCACTACGACGAGGCACCTGTGTACTAGACATCTCATGAGTAGTATCTTGTAGTATATCTAATACAGTCACATCATCCCTAGTTTCATCCATTGGTTGTTCAACTACAGGTTCATTCATTTTAGCCAAGACAACTCTACTTCTAGGAGTAAAATTATTCATATAGTCATTTTCCAAGAATTTGGTATTTGTGCTAACAAACACTTTATTATCCTTATGACTATAGAATAAACCTCCAACTATTCCTTTTGGATACCTTACAAAAAATACCACTTCTGTTTTAGACTGTAACTTGTCAGACTTTCCTTTCAACACATATGCTGGACAACCCCAAATGTGGAAATGTCTCATACTAGGCTTACGCCCATTCCACAACTCTACAGGTGTTTTAGGAAAGGACTTCGAAGGTACTAAATTCAGAAGATACATTGCAGTATTTAAGACGTATCCCCAAAAATAAATTGGTAGAGTCGAATAACTCAACATGGACCTAACCATATCTAAAAGAGTCATATTCCTTCTTTCTGCTACACCATTTTGTTGTGGAGTTCCAGGTGCAGTGAACTGGGATATAATCCCATTTTCAGTCAAATAATCCTTAAAATCACCAAGAAGGTATTCACCACCTCAATCAGATCGAATGACCTTTATGTGTTTACCCAATTGATTTTCAACTTCAGCCCTAAACTCTTTGAACTTTTCAAAGGCTTCGGACTTCTGTTTCATTAGGTACACATAACCAAATTTAGAGTAATCATCAGTAAAAGCAATGAAATACTCATAGCCACCTCTTGCTTGGATTGACATAGGACCATATACATCTGAATGTACTAGTTCTAGCAAATCTTGGGCTCTTCTACCCTTTGCATTAAAAGGTCGTTTGGTCATCTTATCTTCCAAACAAGATTCGCAAACTAGAAAACCATCAAAGTCCATGGGCTGTAAAAGTCTATCTTTGATTAGTCTTTGAATCCTACTTGAATTAATATGACCTAAACGCAAGTGCCATAGATATGCATCACTAGTAGAAGGAAACTTTCTCTTTAATGATTTCACATGAGAGTTACTATCTAATTCAGAATTGTATAATTCATGCTTATCAGGAGTTAAAATATAAAGATCATCTACAATATTTCCAGAACAGATAAACACTTTATCCTTCTTTATTACAACATTGTCTTTCAGGATAACACAATATCCATGTTTACCTAAGTAAGTTGCAGAAATTTAATTCCTACGAACATTAGGTACATACAAACAACCTTCCAATATTAAAACTCTAGACTTAAAACACAAATTAAACACTCCAACAGCTTCAACCGGAATCTTGCTCCCATCAGCCAAAGTAAGAAATAGTTCTCCCTCATTCAACTTTCTGGTCTCCTAGAACCCCTGCAAAGAATTGCAGATATGATTAGTACAACCTGAATCCACACACCAGGAATCTGTTGGATTCTGTACCAAACATATTTCAAGAAGAAATAAACTTTTCATACCTTTATTCTTGGCAGCCTTGTATGTTGGACAATTTCTCTTCCAATGTCCTTTTTCACCACAATGAAAACACTTTCCTTTGGTTTTATTTCCTTTGTTGGCAACCCCTAAGGCAATTTGTTTACCATCTTTCTTAGTGAAGTCCTTCTTCTTCTTCTTCTTACCCTTGCCTTTCGACTTAGGTTAAGAAGTAGAAGCTTCACCCACATTGGCTTCAACACTAGAAGTACCAAGGATGCCTTCCGCCGCCACTAACTCATTCATTAATTCAGACAAAGAATAAATCTTTTTGTTCATATTATAATTGAGTCTGAATTCCTTGAATGATTCTGGTAGTGACTGGAGTATCATATCCACTTGGGATTCTCCATCAATGTCGGCACCTAAAACTTCTAATGTGTTCAAATTAGCAATCATCCTAAGAAAATGCTCCCTTACTGAACTCCCTGCAGCCATTTTGGTATTATAAATTTGCCTCATGGTTTCTTGCCTTGCAGAACGGCCTTGCTCACCAAACATCTCCTTCAGACTATGCATTATGTCCGAAGCAAGTTCTACATCCTGCATTTGATATTGTAGAACATTTGAGATAGATGCTAGGATGTAGCACTTGGCCATCTCATTAGATTTCTGCCAACGATCATATCGTTGTTTTTCCTCAAGAGGAGCATCTAATGAAGGAAAGTTAGGACATGGTTGAGTAAGCACATATTTGTGCTCTTCAGCAGTAAGAACAATGTCCAAATTTCTTTTCCAATCAACATAGTTGGATCCAGTCAGTTTGTTTTGGTTAAGAATAGAAACAAGTGGGCTAAATGATGCCATGACAAAATCTAAAAATAATAAACATGAATATAATAAGTAAATTGGACATTATCAATTTAGCATAAAAGCATATAATATGGAACCTTAATAAAACCATAAAATAACATATGCAACGACAACCCAATCTCATATTCAATATCCCTCAGCATAAAGTGAACATAAAATACTATGATTGATTGAGAACTATTCTCATTATTAGTGCTATCATAATAACTCTTATCAAATACTAATAATTTTCCGTTTTATATTTAGCCTCTAAGTAATAATAGTAAGAACTCAGCATAGACGATACTAAAATACTTAGTCTAGTGTATGTCATTGTCTAGAATCATGTGTAACCACATCTCATCCCTTTAACAGGCTTATTTTGTAGTACCATGATAAAACACCCTCCGCATGAAATGCAAAGCTCGAAGCTAAGACAAGGTGTTTATCAAACCACTATAAACCAGGAAATTCAATCTTGTAGGACCATGAAATAAATACTCTCCGCATGGAATGCTAAGCTCGAGGCAAAGACAAAGTATCTATTTCACACTACTATGAACCAACAATGGAGGCCATGAGACCCAACCCTTATATCTCTCTCCCACTAGATATTTTAAAATAAAGGTTTTTAAGATTAAGAATGATAATAATGCTAGACACGTGAAAAAAAATATAATCCTAATCTCATTAGGAATAAATTTAATTAAACTAGCATTAACATATATAAATATATATATAAAACGTAATATAAACTCATATATTACAAAACTATATTATATTATATATATATATATAACAATGGTACTTTCAGATGGTGGAATTCGGATTCTATATTTTTGCATGGCATAAAGGACAAAAGATGCATATATGATAGAAGCCATGCATTGAATGCCAAAAGACAAAGACACGTACAAGGCAAGCAAGGCAATAACTAGTATATAAACCAAAAGCCATACAAGAGTCAAACCATGCATTTAAAATCCAAAAGGTGCAAAAGGAATCCTTGAATAACCAATCCGTATCAACCATGGGCCATCAAATTGTCTTATATGCTTGCAAGTTGATAAGATGGCCAAGCCATACTCCAAACCATGCAATGAAATTCACTAATCCGTGCTCCAAGCCATGTAGTGAATTTCACCAAGCCGTGCGTTAACAAAAAGAAACGCACATACAGTTATTGAAATTTAATAACTGTTTCCTTGGCATTAATCAATGACCGCACAACCAATCTCACTTGGTGATATATATACACCCATTCCATGAATATTTTTCCATTAATGATTATAGAATCAATGACCCATTCGTGCACAAGCATAACAATATATCACATATATTTATCAATGCACACAAAATTTATGGAACAATATTTTTATGAAGAAATTTGAAAAACACAAAGATAACGATTTTCTTAAATTTTAAAATTCAATCACACGCTATACAATTATGATATGAAAACCTGGCTCTGATACCAATTGAAGGAAAAATTCTGGTTTTGTATCTCATACAAAACACATAGCGGAAACAACAAACAATGATCTATTTCATTCATGGTTGATAACATGCACTATGTAAATTTCAGAATTTAAGAACAAGATGGCGTATCTTGGTGTGGAGAAATTCAAAACAAAGATTAGAAGCACTTAGGAACACTTTTAATCTTCACTCCAATTCCACTTTATGCCCAAGATGTGTGGTCTCTCAATCAGTTTTTCAAAGGGAGAATGAAAGTGTGTCTCACACTCTCTCACACACCGTTTTTTTTCTTTTCTAATCTCTTTTTAAAAAAAAATTATGTATGTTTCTCCCTTTATAACTAACTGATTATCTAATTGGGCTGGCCTATTGGGCCTTTCCAATTGGGCTTTAGTGTGTGGCTTTGAGTGGGACCAAAAGGGACCAATAAGACACTAGCTCCAATGGGCCTTGGGCTTTTATGTCAACTCTTGACAAGTCCAAAGTTACCATTAATTATATTTAATACCACTATATAAATATAATTGCACTCTAGGCCTTATTAATAAATTATATCCCAAAACTTTATTATACACGTAACCCCTTCATAAAATATTCGTAGTAACACAAAGTTATAAATGTAGACTGTCGTTAGGAGAATAATAAATCTCACAGCGATCCTGTTCAATATGTTTTAACTCTTAAAACATATCAACATATCAACTAGAAACTTCCACTTCCATGATCAAGACAAATCATCTTAGTTGACACGTTATAGTCTTCGCAGATGAAATGCCCAATTTCATCACCGACTACGAACTATTAATTCTGAATTTACAAAGAACTTGTGATTTACATCTTCTGTGACTTTTCACATAAATCACATACAATGCATCTCATGGACTATATGATAATGTCCTATATTCATGTTACCATTATTTTAGATAATAATAAAATAACTTTATCAATCACAATATTAAGTCATACATCATGTCATACATAACGCCATACATAATATCATACATAGCATCATACAATAGAATTTAAGGGCACTAATTCGAACACAGAGTGCATAAAATATGGGTTGACGTGATTTAAGGGAGGGCCTGGGTGATTTATTTTTTATTATTGTAAAAATTAAAAACCAATTGATTATATGCGGAAAGAGAGAGAAATCGGTCTTTATGTGTGATTGGGATAGGTGGGTCCTTTATAGTTCTACATTTACTCTTATGGTTGTTGCATATAGAGCCAAGCCTATTGTACATGTGACATGTTTGGTTCGTGTAGGAACAGGAAAACAACCACACACTGAAGACAGTAGCCATTGTAGTTGGAGGTTTGGCGGCCTTTGGCTTTGTTATTGTTTGTTTGATGCGTCTTAAGTTGGTGTTGAAGAGAAAAGGTGGGAAGCATGGAGGCTAAGAGTTTGATTGCTAGTATGTATGTGTTAGCATTCCTGAATCTTTTTAAGCTTTATATCTTATCACAAGTATGCATATTACCAAATAATTGAGAATTATGCCCTTTTGTGCAGATCGTTGAGGAGATGAGAGGGTTGTTGAAGTTAGCAATACTTTGTAAGAAGGGTGGTCCAGGTGGTGGTAGAATTTTGACATTAGCTTTAGTTTTGACATGATATGATGTGAGAGAAGAGAGAAAGGAAGTTAAGAGAGAATTTTGGGAAATGTGAAGAGGAAAGATATCTGTCCCCCACATTGCATATACATACTACTAACTTTAGGCCATGGGTGTCCCGGATAGGTTTGGTGGAATGGAAGAGAGCAAGATTATACTGAAATCCCAAATATTAGTCTCACATAAGCAACATACGCCTAGCAAATACAAGATTTTATCACACATCCTTAAGCAGATAAACATACCTCTAGGCTCACGCACAGGCAATGTCCAAAATATATGATAATAGGATAGAAGTCTAGGCCCACGATAGGGCAATAAATACATATATGTCTAGCCTAGGAGGCTAGGACAATGATAATAATACATAACTAGCCACGAAGGAAAATGTCTTCACATAAATGTTTAAGCATTCATATTATCATATAGCTTATATTACCATATAGATTAAAAAAAAAATATTGTTGCAGACTCTTGGTTCTTCAACCCCTAGGGTGCGGGAGGTTGTTGCAAGCTCTCCAAATGCTTTTTAAATTCATCATCAACAAACTTGAACTTCTCAGCATCACTTATAAGTGTCTTGAAATATTGTCTACACAGCTTACTTTCAAAATGCATCATGCAAAATAGGACATGTTCCAAAGACGTATTCAACTTCCCAACTTAATCAAGAGAGTGCATTAAAGCACTTATCTCCTGTTTTTCAGCTTTCATTAAGAGTGCAGGCAAACTGCTTTTCTCAGATTTCTTTTTCTTCAAGTTTTTGACATTTTGCTCATCGCAATCGGCCAAGATAGCTTGCACTTGTTCGGCTAAAGGAAAATTTTTCGACTGAAATTTGACAGCATCTGGTACTGTCTGCATAAAAATAACCCAAATCATTAATTTAAATACAAGTAAAATATATAATTTTATAACTAACCATTTTAACTAAAAATCATTGCAAATTTGCTTCGTCTTTGGGCTCCTTCCGCAATACAACGGTTCGGCTACCGGTTGAACCCCCTAACTACAACGTAGCGCCGCCCCTGCCATTCTTATTTCAGAGTTTCAATCTCTCTCTAAATCATTTGGACAACCATTTGGTTTCATACTTTCATATGTGAGTTTTGTATTTGCTTTCAACTAGGAAAAAAAATGAATGCAAAACAGAGGAAGACATGAAAACTTGTGACAGAGAAGGAATAAACATATCAAGAAAAACAGACAACAATGAGAAGGCCACATTAACAGAGAAGAAAGTAAAGTGCTGACTAACCCTTGGTATCGACTCTCAATCATTTGGTGTTACTTTCCCTGATTTCCAATCGATAAGAAGTGGATGAACAATTTTTGTAACCTTTGACCACGTCTTGTAACATTCTTTTATTTCAACCCATATTTCTATAACGTTGTATGGATAAAGATTTGCGGCCGGGTAGAGGCTATTCACCAACTCTGCCACAACTGAAAGTTGTTCAATCCGGATATTCTTATTCTTATCTAAGTTATTAGACGCAATTTTAAAAAAATAGGTCTAGCAGCCGTCTATTTCCTGTAAACGTTTCATGTGCACAGAATAGGAAGAACACAAAGAATAGGGAGAATATGAAGAACACAAAGAACAGGGAGAAACAGAAATTCTGGTGTACAATGGTTGAGGGTCAACTGCCAGATCTTTTGCTGAGAGAAAATGGTATTCTCACCAATTACCGATAAAGAAGCTGCTCACACGCTCATCGTTTCTCTATCTTTCTGCCTCTCCATTCGCAACAAATTCAAAATAAAAGGGAAGTTAATGGCTGGTGTACAAAGGCAAATTAATGGCTGGTAATGGTAAATTATATCACGCTAATGAGACATGTTAACCAGCATCGCACGATGCTGGTTAACGTCTCTTTTTTGTGTTTAACTTAAAAAGATAAAAAAAATTGTCAAAAAATTTTCTCAAAAAAAATAATTAAAATAATTAAAAATTACATAAAATATGTTATTAACAAACGCCGTAAAGTGCCAATTATCGAAATTGCATTCTGGTTAAAATTTTCCTGATTTGTTTTCCCCATTCGAAAAAATTTTCCACTTGTTTCCTGAAACACTAAATATTCTATCTACAAGTTTTAGTCCAAAAACACCAATATTGTATTCTTGTCAAAATTCTTGACCAATTAGATAAAAGGTTATTTACATACAAATTTTACCCAATTTTTTTTTTAATGAATTTTCAAATTTTTTTTTAAACCTCTTATTATACTATATACAAGTTTTCGTACTTAATCATGCTTAGATGTAGAAATATTATTCCAACAACTAGTCAATGGTAACCTTTAGATAAGGGAAAACGATTCACTGGTGAATGGTGATACCATCTCAAAAACAAAACATAAAAAAATATAATAAATAACAAAACAGTTAACATCAAAATATGCGGTATCCCACTTTTATATTATATATAACAAGTGTGATGTACAAAAAAGTTATTAAAAATACTAAAAATTTTCAATGATGCGTTTTTTGAAAAAAAAAATTAAAAATATAAGAAAAAATGCCATATCTGTTAGTCCTTGCGTTTTGCCACTTGCTTTTTTTGCAAAAAAATAGGAGTAAATAAGAAATAAAAAACGATACCATATTGTCACTGGTTGAGTCACTGATGAAGTCATTGTTGTCACTGTGCAAGATAGATATATATATATATATTTTTTTTTTTTTCTCTCTTTTCATATCTGCTACACGTCTTATAACTCTTGTCTTTGTCTTTGACTGAAACTCTTAATTTATTTTCTAATCAGCTACTCTCATTCTCCTTTTTAGATTTCTGCTCTCTTTTTAGATTTCTGCTCTCGCCTCAGAGACTCAGAACTCTGTCACTTGGCAACCACTGTCAATTTTCTTCTAAATCCTAATCTCGCTAAACAAGTGTTAATGTTTCTCTCTAATCGATCTCAGGAGAGGTAAAAAAACAATTGAACTCAGCGAAAATGAGTCAAAAGCAACTCTAAATAGAAATCTATCCATATTTCTTGAGTAATGGGAACTAAGGGACAAGGCCTCAAAAGAAAATCGTGAGCTCTGCTTTTGTGACAGGAAAGTAGTTGTTAATTAATTGGGTGTTGACTTCACTAATGCAAGTACAAGCTTATTAATTAAGCTTTGTAGAAGGATGTAGATGCAATATTTTAGGATGTTACCCCGATTCAATTGAGATTGATTGTATAAAAAAAAAAGCAACGTTCATTCTTAAAATAGAATAAGAAAAAAGTTTTAAAAAAATAAGAAGTCAAATTAAAAAGTAAAAAATAGTAAATAATCCTTCCGGAACTATTATTTTTACGTCACAATTTAAAAAAATTTAAAAAATTCGGAACTATAATGTTTATGCACAATTCTGATAACAAAAGTAAATAATAAATAACTTTTCGGGAAAAAAAAATATATAATAAAGAAAAGGAGTAAATTAGAAATAAAAAACGCATGTCAAGAGTTGTCTCATCATAGTCTAATTACATAATGGTCTTGTCTAAGTAACTCTACTGTCTTGCTGCATTTTTTATAAAAAGAAAGAAAAGGAAGAAAGAGAGATGTATGGCCAAGCACCAGGTGATCTACTAAATAAATAAATAAATAAAGCAACTTACCCGGTAAATCTTTCGAAATCCTCCCGTTCCAAGTTCCTGCATAAGATCTCACTTATTAGAGTACACAAAAAAATGAGGAAGTAGAAGATATGGTTTTAAATAAAAAACTTAAGAGGCAGAAATGGATACCAATGGCATGAAAAAAAATACCTTTTGGTGATATAAGCAGTCCAGCCACAACCAGAATGGATATCAATGGCAGAGGTGCTTGAATACCGCAAGGAAAGCCACAACCAGAATAGTGTCGTTTTCTACGTCTTCTTCTCATGTAATGCTGGTACATATTCACAAACCTAAGTTGATGAGATTGGCGAAGACGAGCAAGCAAGAGAATGGGCAAGATTGATGGAGAAAGAGTCTCGGCCATGGAGCACAGAGAAAAAGGCTGGCTTGAGCTTTAGAGGAAAGACAGCATAGTAAAACGAAAACGAGAACGAAAGAGGAGGTAAGAGGGGAAATAAGAGCTTTCTATGTGACTTAACAAGTGAACAAGTCCATGCTATTGGTCTAGGGTATACACCATGTGACTTAACAAGGGAACAAGCCCGACGCGCCTGATGTTCAGGCACCCAATGGGACCCAGAGGGAAAACGACAGGCGCGTGTGGTGAAAAGCGTGGAGGTGGGTTTGTGCTGACTGGTGGGAAGCAACCAAAAAAAAAAAAAAAGAGTACCGGGTGAAAGATATCACGGGTTATATTGTATGGAAGGTGGGGTTGGGTCTCTTGATTGCAGGGCCCTAGGCATGTACGTCATTTAGAGAGTGCTGATGAGAATTAGATCTGCGCTGTAAGGCAATACCATCCATGATTTATTATGATATCTATGAAACTGGTCAACTGCGTGAACCCACATCAAATTTTACCAAAATCCAAGTCTTTGTACTTATTAATAATTCTATTCCCGGCATGCTATGAATGATGGGAACAGAAAAAACAAAATCTAAGAAACTAAAAATAAAAAAAATTTAAGGCAGATATATCTCCAAAATAAAAAAATGGTTTGCCTATAACGTGTTGAATTGTAGGGTTTGTATTTAAGATTATTTTATCGATTAAAAATTAGTGAAAAAAATATTATTATATCTTCAAAAAATGGGACTTAAAAAAAATACACAAATAATTAAACAAAAAGATATGGGCCTATATACTTTCTATGAAGCTCCAATTAACGTCATCATCTTTTGTATTTTTTGGGGGTGGGGGGTGGGGGGGGGGGGGGGGGACTATCATCGTTCAAATTAAAATCTACACCCTTTACAAAAGTTTTTTTTTTTTTTTTTTGAATTATACAAAAGTTAGTCATTAATGAACTTGTACTTGCATTAGTCAATTTTGTCAATACAAAATTAATGAACTTCTATTTTCTTCTAAAAAAAGAAGATGAATTTGCTTTGCGCGAGTAATGTAAATACTCTAAAGAAGCTAACTTTCTCTCTCCTTTCTTTTCTCTCCCCTTTCCAACTACAACGAATTGAAGGTTTTGGCTTTCGCCTTCTAATTCGGATTTCGGCATTTTTGCCCGAAAACTTATAGATGACATGTTTAGTGATCCAAAAAAGTGAAAGCCCAGTAATGATATCTTTTGTTATGCCTCATGCAAGTATGCCCAAGAATCAAGTAAGAAAACGCTGGATTTTAAATTTCGACAGCTAGTATCTATCGATGTTTAAAAGCTGCTGAAACCCGTGGCTCGACAGCTATTTTGATAGATAGTTATTTATCGAAGTTTATGAAACTCAATTTTTTAGAGCTGTTTTTTGTCCAATCCGTGAATGTATGTTTGGGCTTTCTTTCACATAATTCTAAATATATCAACCAACAACCTAGTTTGCCCTAATTCTTCTTTAGGTTGAAGAAGCTGCTGTATTTCTACACCGTAGGGTCAAAGCAACTTCGTGATCTTCATCGTGTGATGAACGAAAGAATTTTACAGCCAACATCCTTCTCAAGTTAGTGATCAAGTCGCATACTGGGATCCGCGCATCTATTGGTTAGACACGTACTAAGAGCCATACAATACAGGGAGAGATTGTCATTACAGAACAAGTTCAATTGAGTTTTGGAGTAAGGGTTCAATTGTAAGTTGGTATAAAGTACTGAGATTCTTTTACTTGAAACTGCTTGTTGTGATAATAGTGAATTCTCGGGAGTGGTGACCTTAAAATCACTGAGTGGGATTTTTGCCTTAGAGGTTTTTTCCATTAGTAAAAAAATCACCATGTCAATTTATTTTTCATTGCATATTTAATTATTTGGTGATTTGTTTGTACAGTCACATATATTGCATGTTAATTTGATTAATTAATAAAGTTTGTTAATTAATCAATTAATCCATCACAAAGAGTTAATTATTTTTGGCCATTCCGAACCAAAATAGCATCACCAGAATATTTTGGAAGGCCTCAGTATATAAATTTTAAAATTTGGGCTAAACTTGTTATGCGTGATTGGTAACAATTCTAGCAACCAAAAATGAAAATATTTTCGACAAGAAAACATAAGAGCCACAATTTATATTTTTAAAAATGAACTACAAGCAACAAAATATACTATCCACTAACAAAATACTCATATGCATAGTCAATCCAAATATAGTAAAGGGACAAATACCTAAAAAAAATTAGGAAAAAAAAAACGAAAAGAAATTTCATAATGATTTTTTAGCATCATGACCAAGTGACATAATTTTTGTACTGATGTAAAAAACAACACCACACAACAACTAAAGGCATATCTTGCTAGCTGTAGCCATGGGGCTTCAGCAATGGTGTGACAGTTTTGTTTTGTTTTATTTTTTGTAGCTGAGAGGAAGAGAAAAATGAGCAAAGGGCAAATTGTGGGTGTCGCGGATTGTTGACCAATCCTTATTAGGTGTCAATTTTGTTTATATTGGATTAAATAAACGGTTGGGATTAAAATCATTGCACATCGTTATTGCACAGGATCTCAATCCCTTTAGAGCATTCCCATCATGTTAATTGCTAAATATTTGACATTTGAAATATCAAACTCTAAAAAATCACTTTCACCAAGTGTTTTATATGTTATAATATTTTACATTGATAAATAGTGCAATCTCAAATCTCACAAATAGTAAAATTAATCTTGTTTTTTTATTCAGGTGGGGATAGCTTACTTTTAAAGAAAGGATAAAAATTGAATGAGGTTAAAAAAATAATAAAAATATTAAAGAAAGAATATTTAATAAAATTGTAAAATATATATATATATATTTGATATAAAGTAAAATAGAGTGTAAAAATTTTAAAAATAATATTTTAAAATTATAAGTACTAAATTTTTTTTAATTATTGACCTCTTAAAATAACATAAACTCGACACAAAACGTCCTCGTTCGCTTTGAAGAGCTCCTGGACTGCTTGTGTTTAAGTCAGATTTTGCTGGTCACGTGAATCCATGCTCGTCTTATTTTTCAGTATTCCCGAATTCAGATCTATTCGGTTGTAGAAGAATTGATGAATTAATGGGACAATACAGCGCGGATCTTTGCCTCGGGCCCGCAAAAGGGAGACCCAACTCCACCTTCGACACACCCTCCCAGGCTTTTCCTCAATAAAACCTCCGTACTATTTTTTTTGTTGCTTCCCAACACCAGTCAGCCCAAACCCACCTCCACGTGCAATCTCTACAATT
The DNA here is from genome assembly GCA_020976635.1 of Castanea crenata. Classification (NCBI taxonomy): domain Eukaryota; kingdom Viridiplantae; phylum Streptophyta; class Magnoliopsida; order Fagales; family Fagaceae; genus Castanea; species Castanea crenata. The sequence continues at coordinate 46,042 of JAGHPS010000421.1, read as the reverse complement.
AATGGGACAATACATTTCAATCAATCACGGAATGGAGAGAGAATGAATGAAAAATTTATGGCATGTTTGGGAGTTTAGAGAGGGAGGAGAGTAGAGGGGAGGGAAGTAGTGGGAAGGAGAGTAGAGGAAAATGATTACCCTCCACTTTGTTTGGATGTTTTTATAATTAGTAAGGGGGAAGGGAGTAATTAGCCATTCCCCTTGTTTTTAACATTGTAATTTTATAAATATAATAAGAGTAAATTAGGTAATTTACTTTATCAATAATTTTATGTGCTCTACTCTCCCTCCAAATCTCTCCAATTTGGGGGAATTAAAAATGAGGGGGTTGGAGGTAGTTGAAACCCCTTCAAACCCTTCCAAACCCCTCCCCCTCCTTCCTTAAAAAACTCACAAACAGGGTAATTGAATTACTTTCCTTCCCTCTACTTTACTCTCCCTCCCTTTTTAAACATCCAAACAGGCCATTAAGGCACTACAACAACTACTCGAAAAAGAAATAAAAAGTTTTACTGACTACTCGAAAAAGAAACAAAGTTGACTTCTTATAGACTTCTATTGCCGGAAAGTAGAGCTCATTAAACTATATAAGAGTCTGTTTGGATAGAACTTATTGTTGAAAACTGAAAACTGAAAACACTGTACAAAAATAATTTTTTAATGTGTAAAAATTACTGTTCATCCCAAAAGCACTGTTCATTGGCCTAAAATCACTGTTCATGGCCAATGAACAGTGACATATGCGCGTGGAAAAAAAAAACGTGGACGCAGCTGGAAAACGCTGCGTCCAAACGTATTCTAAGTGTTTCGGTTTTTCTAAAAGAAATTTTTCTAAAAATAATGAATTGTTGCACATTTGCAAAATCTTATATAAAATAATAAATTTAATTTAATATTATTAAAAAATATAAAATAAAGTAGGATTAAACAAATATTTATTTATAATTTTTCTAGAAATAAAATTCCTATTTTTGCATAATTATAAACAAATACAATAAATGAGAAACTTAAAAATCACTTATTCCATAATGTTACACAATATTATGAACCATCAACAACCAACAATGTTATTACTGATGAATCTTTATTGCATGCACAATATTATGAATGGCAATAATTGTGTTGCGTGCAAGTTTTAAGCAAATTAAATTAAGAAATAAAAGACAAAATCTCAAAATGTTCACAACCACATGTTTACTTCACAGGTACCCACGTTAATGAGCTTTCAAATATCACATTTATTAAGTTTTATCTCCTCTCTCATTATTCAGAATTTTAGACATTACAATCTTCTTAAATCTCACCATTCTCTCTTGAAAATTGAAACACCAAAATCACCAAAGTCAGGAATCACAATCTTCACAAATCTCACCTATCATCATTTGTTAAGTTTTTTTTTTTCTACATTTTGCTTGGAAATCCCTTTTATCCAAAGCAATCATGAAGAACTACAGCATCTCTCGAGGGTCTTCAAACAAATGTAGTATATACAAACAGTTCCCTTCCTTTCTTTGCTTATACCACAGCAGCACAGTTACCTAAGCTCCATACTAACTAGAAGTTATAGCACTTGACTGAAATAGAAGAAAATGAACCAAACCAAAGAGTTCAACTTTTAAAAGTAAAAAATTGGCTGACTGACTAACCTATAATGAGAAATGACAATCATAGATAGAACTTTGTCAAATCAGAGCCAGAAAATCCAACAGAGCTAGATTTAGATAGTTCCAAGTGCCTCTCAGTACACCTCCATGTTGGTACATTTTCCCACTATGCTTTGAGAAGATAAGATAATGATGGTAGCATAGGGCACATTAAAAAAGTTTTGAGTTTTTACGCAAATAATAATTAGTTCTATACCTGGATTATAGCCAGGGCTATCTTACTTTCTTGTGTGAATTAAAATGATCCCAACTCTGCTCGTCAGTGGCGGTGTAAAACTCCACACTGCTTGTGGGTTAGTGAAGTTAACAAACGCATACCCTTTGTTAAATCCAGTGTTGCAAAAAAAAGAAAAGAAAAGGAAAATCAGGATCCTTAAAGTAGTTAATGCATTTGAATGGATTTGAATATCACTTATTTTATTTAAAATTAAAAATAATAAAAATTATTGTTCACTCATTAATTACTATTTATATGCTTAATACACTGTTCATATAAAAATAAAAAGCCAAACGCAGACGGTGGCAAAAAAAAACTTAAAAATGAGATGGGTCCCACGGTTCATAAGAATTACACAATTTTTAAGTCATAGATTTCTAAAAAATCCAATAATTGAAAAAACATCATTAAATATTAATATTTTTTACTTTATTCTCTAATTAATACTAGGATTTATTTTCTCTTACTTTATCTGTTGCTTTCCACGTGATTAGAGGGTACTACCATTTTCAATAACCCGCAAACCTTACATATACTAGCAGCCCACCATAGCCAACCTTCAACATCTCTACAAAGAAGCTCTGTTTTTTTTTGGGAGAGAAATCTCCAACAAAAAAGCTATTGAACGGTACACTGGAAATTTGTGGTTGGACTTTCTGCTTTACATTCCCTTTAATAAAGAGCTGGTCGTGGTGCAAATAGTGTTGTAGACAATTTCGTTATTGGATAAATTACCCAATTACTACCCTTATACAACCAGCAAGTTTAGCAAAGACTTCATGTCAAACACAGTATGGTAAAAAAAGCATTTCATACCCATTTGGAATAGGAGCAAATTGATATATTGACTATTTATTTGCAATATCTTGTAATGACATTTTGACTAGCTCTTAAGGAGCTTCAACTTGGAGGTGTTGGAGACATATGACCCACGTTTAGGTGATATAGGAATTATTCAATTAACATAATATTTAATTGCAATATTGCTTCTGTGCCAAAAGGGGAATATGGCTATGGTGAGGTGCTCCTTAGTAGATTAGTATGTTTGGCAGGTTATTCAAAATGAAAGGTAGACGATAAATAAGGAAAGAGAAAAAAAAATAGTATTAATTATGTAATAAGGTGAAAAGTATTAATATTTAATAATTTTTTTTCAACCATTAGATTTTTTAGAAATTTATAACCTAAAAAAGATGAAATATTTATAAAGTTATCTCATACGTAACTTGAACCCTCAGTTTCTATTCGTACCTGAACATTTCTTTACACAAATTATACAATTTTTTATTGAAAATTTTGAATTCATTTCAATTATACCCTTTTTTTTAGTCCACTACAAAAAAAAAAAAAAAAAGGTTTTAGAATTTCTCCCCCAAAAAAAAAGTGTGAACAAGAAAGGGCATGTAGCACACGTGTTGGTGGTGAGAATGGATATTGGTAACATAGTAAATGGTTTTGCCTCCAGCCCTGCAAACGAGAGACCCGACCCCACCTTCCACACATCACCCCAAGCTTTCCCCTCAACAAAACCCGCGGTATCTTTCACCAAAGGGTCATTTCACTATCTATACGTTAGTATAGGGTTCTTCCTCTAAAGGGCTAGGTCAGGCCTTGGGTCACATGACTCTGTTACCAACCAAAATGTACGTTAGGAGTTTTTGGGTATCTGATCCAATATTAGGTTTTGTAAGCAAATTTCGAGGTCAACTTTATTTTTTACTTTTTGAATTATCCTTCTAATTGTACCTTATAAAATCAAAAAATATTTACCTTAACCAAATTAGGCTATGATATTTAGGGGTCAGGCAAAAAAAGTATCATAGTCTTGTTATTGAGGGTTTTTTTTTTTTTTTAAGTGTGCGTTTGGGTAAAAATAAAAAATAAAAATATTTTACTATTCGACTTATATTTATTACTATTTATAAATTTTATTGTATTTTTTTATTATTAATTAATCTCATTATAATATTTCAATTAACTTTAATTTTTATTTAAAATATTTTCAATTATAATTTTTTAATTTCAATAAAATTAGCTATATAACTTGCATTTTTTGAAAAAATAAAAAAATGCCTTACGGGTTACTATATTGCCACTTGCGTGTTTTGGGAAAAAAAGTATTAATAATAATTAAAAAAAAAGATGCCGTCCTGGTTAGTCACAGTTTCTTGCCCCTTGCGTTCTTTGAAAAAAATATATTAAAAAATAAAAAACTATGCCATATTATCACTGTTTGAGTCACTAATGGAATAATTGCAGTCGTCGTGCAAGAATTTTTTTTTTTTTTTTCTCTTTTAATCTCAGCCAAACATAGAGATGGAACCAGGATTCGTACCAGAAAGGGACTAAAGCTTAAAATCAAAAAAAAATTATGAAAGTAAAAACATACAAAATAAATATTTTTTATTTTATGCGTGATTTTTGTTTAGTCCATATTTATTTTTTTATCTTGTTTTTATAGTTAAAAAGCATGAATTTTATTTATTTATTTATTTTTCTTATAGATCAATATTAAAATATTTTAGAGGAGGAGAGACAAAATATAAAATCTCGGGTAAATTTTGTACGAAAATGCCCCTAGCTCCGACTGGTCAACAATTTTGACCAGAACGCAATGTGGTCGTTTTTGCACAAAAAAAAGATGGTACTATATTTAGAGGTCCATAAACAAATGTAATAGTCAATCGGATGAAAAAAAAAAAAAAAAAAAAAAAAAAAAAAAAACTTGCTTAAGAATTGTATGAAAATGCCTGGTCGTTCGACTGGTCAAGAATTTTTACCAAAATATTGTATCGGCATTTTTGCACCAAAACTTGAAGATAGCATATTTACTGGTCCTAAAAACACCTGTAAAATTCTTTCCAAAGAATAAAAAATCTCGGGTAAATTTTGTACGAAAATACCCCTAGCTCCGATTGGTCAACAATTTTGACCAAAACGCAACGTTGTCGTTTTTGCACGAAAACAATATTGTACTATATTTAGAGGTCCATAAAACAAATGTAACAGTCAGTCGGATGAAAAAAAAAAAATCAGTAAGAATTGTACGAAAATGCCCTGTCGTTCGACTCGTCAAGAATTTTTACCAGAATATTGTGTCGGCATTTTTGCACCAAAAGTTGAAGATAGCATATTTAGTGGTCCCATAAACACCTGTAAAATTCTTTCCAAAGAATAAAAAATCTCGGGTAAATTTTGTACGAAAATGCCCCTAGCTCCGACTGGTCATCAATTTTGACCAGAACGCAATGTGGTCGTTTTTGCACGAAAAAAATGTGGTACTATATTTAGAGGTCCATGAAACAAATGTAATAGTCAGTTGGATGAAAAAAAAAAAAATTGTTTAAGAATTGTATGAAAATGCCCTGTTGTTCGACTAGTCAAGAATTTTTACCATAATATGGTGTCAGCATTTTTGAACCAAAACTTGTACATGGCATATTTATTGGTCCTAGAAACAATTGTAAACTTCTTTCGAAAGCATAGAAAATCTAGGGTAAATATTGTACAAAAATGCCCCAAGCTCCGATTAGTCAACAATTTTGACCAGAACGCAATGCGGTCATTTTTGTAAGAAAACAAAAAGGTACTATGTTTAGAAGTCCATGAAACAAATGTAATAGTCAATCCGATGAAAAAAAAAATTTGGTTAAGACTTGTACGAAAAAGCCCGGTCGTTCGTCTGGTAAAGAATATTTACCAGAATATGGTGTCGGCATTTTTGCACCAAAACATGAAGATAGCATATTTAGTGGACATTGAAACAACTGTAAAATTCTTTCGAAAGAATAAAAAATCTCGGGTTAATTTGTACGAAAATGTCCCTAGCTCCGATTAGTCAACAATTTTGACCGTCGTTCTTGCACGAAAAAAATATTGCACTATATTTAGTGGTCCATGAAACAAATGTAATAGTCAGTCGGATGAAAAAAAAAATTTTGGTAAGAATTGCACGAAAATGCCCTGTCGTTCGACTGGTCAAGAACTTTTACCAGAATAGGGTGTTGGCATTTTTGCACCAAAACTTGAGGATAGCATATTTAGTAGTCCAAGAAACAACTGTAAATTTCTTTCCAAAGAATAAAAAATCTCGTGTAAATATTGTACAAAAATGCCCCTAGCTCCGATTGGTCAACAATTTTGACCAGAACGCAATCCGGTCGTTTTTGTAAGAAAACAAGAGGGTACTATATTTAGAGGTCCATGAAACAAATGTAATAGTCAATCGGATGAGAAAAAAAAAATTTTGGTTAAGAATTGTACGAAAAAGCCCGGTCGTTCATCTGGTAAAGAATTTTTACCAGAATATGGTGTCGGCATTTTTGCACCAAAACTTGAAGATAGCATATTTAGTGGTCCTAGAAACAGCAGTAAAATTCTATCGAAAGAATAAAAAATCTCGGGTAAATTTTGTACGAAAATGCCCCACGCTCCGATTGGTCAACAATTCTAACCAGAACGCAATGTGATCGTTTTTGCACGAAAACAAGATGGTACTATATTTAGAGGTCCGTGAAACAAATGTAATAGTAAGTCGGATGAAAAAAAAAAAAAAAAAAAAAAAAACCTGCCTAAGAATTGTACGAAAATGCCCGGTCATTCGTCTGGTCAAGAATTTTTACCAGAATATGGTGTCGGCATTTTTGCACCAAAACTTGAAGATAGCATATTTAGTGGTCCTAGAAACAACTGTAAAATTCTTTCGAAGGAATAAAAAATCTCGCGTAAATATTGTACGAAAATGCCCCTAGCTCCCACTTGTCAATAATGTTGTCTTGAACGCAATGTGATCGTTTTTGCACGAAAACAAGATGGTACTATATTTAGAGGTCCGTGAAACAAATGTAGTAGTAAGTAGAATGAAAAAAAAAAAAAAAATGCTTAAGAATTGTACGAAAATGCCCGGTCGTTCGTCTGGTCAAGAATTTTTACCAGAATAGGGTGTCGGCATTTTTGCACCAAAACATGAAGATAGCATATTTAGTGGTCCTAGAAACAACTGTAAAATTCTTTCGAATGAATAAAAAATCTCGGGTAAATATTGTAAGAAAATGCCCCTTGCTCCGACTGGTCAGCAATTTTGACCAAAACGCAATATGGTTGTTTTTGCACGAAAACAAGATGGTACTATATTTAGTGGTCCATGAAACAAATGTAATAGTCAGTCGGATGAAGAAAAAAAAGAAAACTTGGTTTAGAATTGTACAAAAATGCCCAGTCGTTTAACTGGTTAAGAATTTTTACCAGAATAGGGTGTCAGCATTTTTGAACCAAAACTTGTAGATAGCATATGTATTGGTCCTAGAAACAACTATAAACTTCTGTCGACAGCATAAAAAATCAAGGGTAAATATTGTACAAAAATTCCCATAGCTCCGACTGGACAACAATTTTGACCAGAACACAATGTGGTTATTTTTTTAAGAAAACAATTAGGTACAACATTTAGAGGTCTTTGAAACAGATGTGATAATCAGTCGGAGGGGGGAAAAAGACTTGGTTAAGAATTGTACAAAAAGACCCAGTCGTTCGACTGGTCAAGAATTTTTACCAGAATATGGTGTCGGGATTTTTGAACTAAAACTTGAAGATAGCATATTTAGTGGTCCTAAAAATATCGGTAAAATTCTTTCGAAAGAATAAAAAATCTCGGGTAAATTTTGTAGGAAAATGCCCCTAGCTCCAATTGGTTAACAATTTTGACCTGAACGCAATGTCGTCGTTTTTTCCTAAACACAATATTGTACCATATTTAGAGGTCCATGAAACAAATGTAATAGTCAGTCGGATGAAAAAAAAAAATTGGTTAAGAATTTTACGAAAATGCCCTGTCGTTCGACTGGTCAAGAATTTTTACAAGAATAGCGTATCGGCATTTTCACATCAAAACTTGAAGATAGCATATTTAGTAGTTCTAGAAAAGGCTGTAAAATTCTTTCGAAAGAATAAAAAATCTCGGGTAAATATTGAACAAAAATGCCCCTAGCTCCGACTGGTCAACAAATCTGACCAGAATGCAATGTGGTCGATTTTGCAAGAAAACAATATGGTACTATATTTAGAGGTCCAAGAAAAAATGTAATAGTTAGTCGAACGAAAAAAAGAAAAAAAAAAACTTGGTTAAGAATTGTATGAAAATGGCCTGTCGTTCGACTGGTGAAGAATCTTTACCAGAATAGGGTGTCGGCATTTTTGCACAAAAACTTGAAGATAGCATATTTAGTGGTCCTAAAAATATCTGTAAAATTCTTTCGAAAGAATAAAAAATCTCGGGTAAACTTTGTACGAAAATGCCCCTAGCTCCGATTGGTCAACAATTTTGACTAGAACGCAATGTCGTCGTTTTTGCACGAAAAAAATATTGTACTATATTTAGAGGTCCATGAAACAAATGTAATAGTCAGTCGGATGAAAAAAAAATTTGGGTTAAGAGTTGTACGAAAATGCCCCGTCGTTCGACTGGTCAAGAATTTTTACAAGAATAGCGTTTCGGCATTTTCGCACCAAAACTTGAAGATAGCATATTTAGTAGTCCTAGAAAAAGCTGTAAAATTCTTTCGAAAGAATAAAAAATCTCGGGTGAATATTGTACGAAAATGCCCCTAGCTCCGACTGGTCAGCAAATCTGACCAGAACGCAATGTGGTCGTTTTTGCACGAAAACAATATGGTACTATATTTAGAGGTCCATGAAAAAATGTAATAGTCAGTCGGACGAAAAAAAGGAAAAAAGAAAAAAAAACTTGGTTAAGTTACCTCCTCATTAATACAACCAGAGGGTTTGGTGTAGAGCATTCAATGTGGTGGTAGCAGTTTTATCCTCTAATATTTTCCAACTTTTTTTTGTCTTATTTCAACCTGATGTTTATCCTTATCAATATGATCGTCTGTTGCCTTATTCTTGACGAAAAGTCAATCCTATGACCTCTATTCGGTTTAGCCGAGGAAGTATTTCTTTTCGGACAACACTTTCAAATCCTCATGACCAAAATCCTTCTGTGGGCCATTATTCTGTAGGCCTCTATCATTATTAGTTTATTACACATCCGTGGTGAGTAAAGCTATTAGCACAACACTTATCATCCACACCAGTTCATGTAAAAACTTCTAACATAGAAAAAACTACCAATTTTACACATTTTGAGCAAATGAACACCCACATCAGTGGGTGTAAAAATATGTAAAATTGTGCAAATTCATCCACGAGCTATAGTAACCATGAATATTTACACGGTTACTATAGCTCGTTTATCCCATTATATAATAATTTTTCGTTCACTTTTTTTTTTTACTCTTCTCTGTGCTCAACAAATCTAGTTAAAACTCAACTCCTCATCTTCTTCTTTTTCCTCAGATGCATACAAACACACCCACACAAACACATCCACACAGAGATACTCTTGCTCAAAAAAAAAATCAGAGATACACAAACACAGATCGGTGCTTGACTGGATCGGAGCTCATGGGTGTTTCTTGTGGATCGGAGCTCGAGGATTGGAGCTTGAAGCTGTGAGTAGGTGCTATGGATCAGAGCTGTGGATCGAACCTGTCAGGAGAGTTGATCTGGAAAATGGATGATTTGAAAAATGAATAGAGATGGGTAGAGAGAGAGAGAGAGAGAGAGAGAGAGAGCGTGCGCGTATGTATAGGATAGTTAAGAGAAATTATAAAAACTTTGAGAAAATTGATTATTTAATTGAAAGAGGTAGTAGAATATATGAACTGATGTAGCTACTCTTAGTTTAAAATGTGCAAAAAATTGTTTTTAACTGACATCTTTACTTTACTGTTAACGCAACTAATTCGACAAATCCGAACTTATAACAATATTTCAAAAAATTTAGTTTACTAATATAATTTAATAAAATTTTACTTTAGATATAAATATATGAAAAGACTTGAGACTTAAATGACATCTCATTAAAAGACTTCAGAAGCTAGAAGAAGCAACTTTCTCTCTTTCTCTCGCCCCAGTCTCTCCAAAACAAATCTAAACCTCCCAAAACAGTATGTCACAGTGACTAAAGGATTTTCAAATAATTATTTTCCGTTTTTAAACAGTATTTTATATAGTTTTATATATTTTTCATTCACATGTATTTTTATAAATATTTTTAAATAATAAATTTTAATTTTTGAACACATGTACCAAACGGACCCTTAACTTTGATTTATTTTTTTTAATATATATATTTTCTAAAAACTTAAGTGGCAAAGGCTAACCCATATGACATCTTTTTTATTAATTTTTTTTAAATGCAAGCAGCGAGATTCAACGATGAGACTATTCCTCCTAACATTTTTTGACTTAGAAAAGTGGTCTCCAGACACACGTTGATGTGATAAAATGGCACACGTTACTACACCATTTCGAAAAACCAATAATCCCCTTGGCAGTGCCACCTAGAGATTTTGTCATATGTACATGTAATGCTCTTTATGAGAAATGACATTTCTGACCAAACAAACCCCTCCCTCCTCCAATTGCTTTCGAGCCTTAACTTTTTCTTTTTTTTTTAAGTAAAAGTCTCGTGTTTTTAAATACATTTTTTTTAGTTTTTAAACAACAATATATGTATTTCAATATACTTTTTCACCTATATGTATTTTAAAAAATACAAACGTTACTAATTCAACGTTATCAAATAGCTTCTATATTTTTAGAATCATATATCAAGAGGACACAAATGATTTAGACATTAGTGAACTCAAATTGTAAACAAACTAGTGTAAACTTGACTATTACCGTTTGGGTTTTACCATGTAGAAAATTTGCAAATTGTGGAGATCAGAGATATATGAAAAGAAGACAAAACAGAAATCCTCCTCATTAGATTGGTTCATAGCCAAATAACTAATTAATTATTTTTATCCCAATGTAAAATTTAAAACAAATGGTCATAAAAAAAAAGGTGTTTTTACATATAATATTTATTTAGTTAAAGATGATATAGTCTCACATAAAAAAGATCATCAAAGATTATCTCAATTAAAAAATATAAAATGCGGGCATAATAGTATTATAAAATTTACCAATATACTCTAAGAGTACACAATAGTATATCATATTTAGATAAAATTTTATTGAGAATTAAAATTTTTTTATAACATTTTATTTTTAAATGCGTACCTTAGAATTAAGACACATTAACCAGATCCTAATATAATTATTATACTACAGCTTTGAGCCTGATGTGTTTGAGAGAGGAGTGTAGAATCTTGCAATGGTGGTGGGTCTTGCACCGGTGGGTAATTGTTGCATGGGTCTAACCATCCAGGTCTTGGTTCATTTGTGACTAAACTTGGTAACGGGTCCAAAGCACTTTTGTCCTTTTCAACAAATCACATCAAATAATCTTTATGTTAAATCATTCAAATTATTGCCCTAAGTTGTAGAGCTGAAGCTAGCTTTTAGAGTTTCAAGTTGTTATCAACTTACCAATTTTTATGGGTTTTATTCGGTCATGTAGGTGTAGCTTACCATTTATATAATAAAAAGCTTCCAAGTCTTTTTAGAGGGTCTCGTTGTTGGGGTTATACTGATTGTTCTCTATCTGAATTTATGTATTCTCCTAACTTAGTTTCCTGATTACTCTTTTTATTATGCTGTTTGTTTTTTTTCTCTTATTCTTCATCATTATGATCACCTTGTACTTTTCCTTATTTTCTTGTTAATAATAATTTTTTGATTACCTATCTAATAAAAGTCACTCTCCACTTATGCCAGCATTATTCTCAAGACACATTTCAAGCTATAATAAGTCGCTGCTAAAAACAACATAATCACATGTGAAGATAAAACAAACTCTGGATATTGCTGGTGGGAGATTATTCGCCACATTCTCTACAGGGTGATACAAAACCCATTGAGTCCCAGTAGAGGCATTTCCACAAAAAGGTGAAGCATGTGTCGTATGTATCAAAACTTGGATTTTCCCCATAACATTTGAGATGTCTTGATTTTATATCTCAATACATCTCAATGTTTCAAAATTAGATTTTGCCCCGTAATGTTTAAGCTTTTTTTTTTTTTTTTTTTTGAGAAAGATTTTCAGGTGTCTTGATTTAAATTAATGAGGCTTCAAAAAAAAACATTTAAATTAATGAACATCTACTTCCTGCCACAAATAAATAGATGAATTTCTCATTTGACGGTTGAATTTGAGTAAGGTTTTTCCTAATATGCTCTTAGGGAATTTTTAACTGTAATAAAAGGGGAATGTCATATATATAATAAAAAGTTTATACACAAGGCTTAAAAAGATTTATAAGGCCTTTCAAAACAAAATAAAATAAAATAAAGACTTGTAAGGAACAGTCTACAGTACCTTACATATACAGTATCAGGACAATAATTATACATAGCTGTCTCACTAATGGGCACAGTATTGTTCATTATATTTCATAATAACATACTTATGCCTCAAAATTTTGTTAGGGAGATGATCAAAAGTCTTCCGAATTTCTGCGTTTTTAAAAATAGGCAAACAAAATTGAATATAAATCTCTGAAGATTTCAGTTCGTCAATTTCGTGTACCTTGAGCATACAAGCATTTATTTCTTCCTCTTCAACCTCTTCAAGAGACGGTCCCCACCTTTTAGAAGGCGTTCTGCTTGAAGACATATTCCGACGTTGACTTGAATGCTCTTCGGGCGCTAGCCACGGTGAAGTACGGTAAAAAATGGTACAAACCATGTCAGGCAAAATCATAGGTTTCCTTCAGAAAACTTCAGCATCCGGAACAACCTGCACAGATATAGCTGAAATTATACTTTTGAATAGAAATGGGACAACAACTTCCGCCGAACAGACTACCATTCTTATTTTAGACCCTCTCTCTCTTTAAATCAATATGACAAATAAAAATAATCTCCTCATCAACCAAACCACAAAACAAGGAAACCCAGATAACAAGGATAGCAAGGAACGGACCATCCATGAAAGACAGAATGCAGAGGTTTTTGTCTTCACTTTTTCGCTTGTTTTATTATTTTCTATTGTGTGATTTGGATACATACGTGAGTTTTGTATTTTTTTTCAACTAGGCATGAATATGAATACAAAGCATAGGACATGGAAACAAAAAGATAAAAGGAAAAGAGAAGCAACAAACATATCAAGAAAAGAAACAGACAACGATGAAAAAGTAGCACTAACAGAAAAAAAGAAAAAAGAAAAAAAGACTAACCCTCAATAATAAATCCCACTCGAAGTCATCAATATCGATTGTCCCAGTAGTAGAGTTGCGACGGGTATAACGTTTTGCTTTTACCCAGGTTTCCCACAGGGCCCGAATTTTTGCCCACGTCAATCTTATATCGAATGGATCCAGCGCGGTACCAAATTTTCGGTTGACCTCATTTGCAATTGTTTCAAGTTTATTCCTCTCGATGTCGGTGGAGCTGCCTTTCCAATCAACATTCATGGAGGCAGCCTCCAAGAAGAACTCCATTGCACCATCTCTTTCCAGTAATTTTTCCATGGTTGTCTTAACTTTCTTTCTTGAGAAGAATGTGAAAGTTGTAGTCTCTCTCTCTCTCTCTCTGGTATTGGTTCCTTAGGAAGCAACAAAAAATAAGAACTGAGGTGAAAGACATCGCGGATTTTATTGAGGGGAAGCTTAGGGGGGGGGGTGTGTGGAAGGTGGGGTTGGGTCTCTTGTTTACAGGGCCCGAGGCATGTGCGTCACCCAGAGAGAGCTGATGAGAATTAGATCCGCGTTGTAATACAATATATATATTAGGGCAGATATATCTCCAAAATGAAGAAATGGTTTGTCTGTAACGTGTTGAATTGTAGGGTTTGTATTTAAGATTATTTTATTGATATGAGCTTGACAAGTAAGGAGCTCAAACATGAACATTATTTGTAAGCTCATATCAAGCTCAAGCCAAGTTTGAATGTTCTATTTTTGTTATCAAATCAAGCTTGAACATTTATTACTGGACAAAATTTGGCTCATTTACAACGCTATTAAAGTTAGGGATGGCAATTTAGATCCGGCCCGGTCCGACCCTAATGGGCCGGATTTTACCCGGCCCGATAAAGAATAGGGTCGGGTATGGGTTTTTTAAAAAAACCCGAAGCGGGTTCGGGTCGGGTCCGAGTTTTATAAAAAAAATCTGAAACCCGACCCGGATAAAAACCCGGTTATGGAGGATAAGAAATTTTGTAAGAATTTCTTAGTCTTTTTCATTTGTTAGTTGGAGGATAAGACATTTTGTAATTTCTTAGACTTGTGGGATTTATTTTGTAGTTTTTTAAGTGATTTGTTGATTTAAAATCTTAGTTGTGATTTATTGATTTATCATTAACTTATAATTTGGTTTGATTTGGTTGCCCTATAATGTGGCCTAAATGCCAAATTTTAGCATTTGGGCCATGTTAAATAGCTTGAATAGGCTTGAATCTAGGGAAAAAATTTAATGGGTTTCAAAAAAAATAAAAATTGTTGGGCTAGATTTGGGCCCAAGAAGATAAACGGGGCCCGCGGGGCCCGTGGGACCCGGCGGGACGGGTATGGGCCCCGGGAAAAAAACCTGATTAATAATTGGGCCGGGTCCAGGTTCCGGGTCTTGGCCCGCGGGTCGAGTTCGGGTATGCAAAAACCCAGCCCGAACTCGACCCGTTGCCATTCCTAATTAAAGTGCCAGTGGTGTCCAAAAGTTGGTAAGTTAATATTTAATGTTTTACTACTATTTAATTTTTTTTTTTAGTTAAAATGGCTAGTTATAAATTTATGATTTGGGTTGCTTTCAAAAAAAAATATGATTTGGGTTATTTTTATGCAGGTAGTACTAGATGCGTTTATATTTAAATCGAAAAAATTGTTTCCCGCCAGTGAAGTTCATGCCATCTTTACTCGATCTAATGTACAAGATTTCAAAGACTTAAAGAAAAAGAGAAGGTTTGAAGAAGGTAGTTCATCCTTAGAGCATCCACATCAGCCCCTCTAAAATCCTCTAAAATAGAAATAACTACCAATTTTACACATTTTGAGCAAAAAAACACTCACATCAATAGGTGTAAAAATATGCAAAATTATGTAAATCCATCCCCGAGCTACAGTAACCGTGTATATTAACACGGTTACTGTAGAAATTCATTACTGGACAAAATTTGGCTCATTTACAACGCTATTAAAGTGCCCGTGGTGTCCAAAAGTTGGTAAGTTAATATTTAATGTTTTACTGCTATTTATTTATTTTTTTAGTTAAAATGGCTAGTTATAAAAAAAATTATGATTTGGGTTATTTTTATGCAGGTAGTACCAGATGCGTTTATATTTAAATTGAAAAAATTGTTTCCTGCCAGTGAAGTTCATGCCATCTTTACTCGATCTAATGTACAAGATTTCAAAGACTTAAAGAAAAAGAGAAGGTTTGAAGAAGGTAGTTCATCCTTAGAGCATCCACATCAGTCCCTCTAAAATCCTCTAAAATAGAAATAACTACCAATTTTACACATTTTAAGCAAAAAAACACTCACATCAATAGGTGTAAAAATATGCAAAATTATGTAAATCCATCCCCGAGCTACAGTAACTGTGTATATTAACACGGTTACTGTAGCTCGTTTATCCTTTTTTTTTTATTAATTTCCGTTCGCTCCTTTTTTCTCTCTCTCCTATCTGTGCTTAACAAACCCAGTTAACTACTGATCTTCTTTTTCCTTAGATGCACACAAATACACCAACACACAAACACACAAACATATCATCACAGAGATACATTTGCTCCAAAAAAAAAAAAAAAACAGGGATACACACACAGATAGTGGATCGGAGCTCGTGGCTGGTGGATCATGGATCGAAACTCGAAGCGGAGCTGGAGGATCGGAGCAAATTAGACCTCGGAGCTCGGATTGAAGTTGGTGGATCGGAGCGGATCTGAGCTCAGAGCTGGTGAATCGTGGATCAGAGCTCAGATCTGAGCGGATCGGAGAGTTAATCGAGAGAGAGAGAGAGAGAGAGAGCGAGAGAGAAAAGAATCAGAAATGAGAAAGAAGAGAGAGAGTGCGCATTTTGTAAAAGTTGTTAGGAGAAATAATAAAAAATTGTGAGAAAATTGATTGTTTAATTAAAAGATGGGTGAAATAGATGAACTGATGTGGGTGTTTTGTAAAAGTGAATGTGTAAAATATAAAAAGTAAGTTTTTAGTGTAAAAATAGATGTGTAAAATAGAGAGACTGATGTGGATGCTCTTAAACTTGTATAAAATTGAAGAAAAAGAGATAAGAACTTCAATGCTCTTGCTTGAAAAGGTTAATGGACTGAAAACTCTCTAAACCTTGCTTTATTTTGTATAAGGTTTTTTCAAGATAAGCAACGTAGAGACTGTTTTTGGTCACTTGGGAGCGATGCTATGAAAATGATATCAAAGTTTGTTTGGATAGTGTTACTGTGCATGTGTTTTAAAAATATTGTCCCTTTGCGAGTTAGTTATGTATTATTATTGTCCTAAACTAGACATACATGTATTATATTGCCTATCGTGGGCCCAAACTTCCTATTGCCCATTGCGGGCTCAAACTCATGTATTTTGGGCATTACATGTGCCTGCATTTTGTATATTTAGCTCTTGTACGGGACATGAAGCATTTTGGGATTGTGTCCTATTTTTTTTTTTTTTTTTAAGGAATTGGACCCTTTTGTTTTTTTGAGAAGCCATAAGGAACTGGACCTAAAGATTTACAATCACATATTTTCTACTTCCAGGCAAAAATAAATGCAAGAATGTTGCAAGAATTTTACAAAAACAGATACGATGCAATTAGAAAATAAATATAAAAATTTCGAAACTAAATTATTCATTCACTGAAAATATACTCAATATAGGTATTCACAAGATCCAATGAAAATACTACTTAAAGTTTAGGTAAATTTAAACTTTCTTCAAATAACTGTGGGGAGTAAGGGACCCAAGCAGGCATTTGGGCATTTAGGCACTAACAAGGAGGGCCGACCTGTTCTTAAGTTAAGAACTTGTTAGTACTGCAAACCGGCCCATACGCCGAGGGGCCGAGGACACATCCGAGGGTGAGTTTCTCCTCGGATAGACCCAGGAGGACTAGGAGTCTCGCTAGAATGATCAAGACAGAGTTCTAGAAAGATTGTTGGTTAAAGGGGGGATCCCTGTACCCTCTAGAGGCGCCGGTGGTAGAAAAATATCTTAGGAAAAGGCTGCTACCTCCACATTAAAGACTCTGCACCTACCTCCCTGGCCGCATTAATGGGGAAATGACCCCTGAACAGTAGAACTAAAACTTCTGGTTACTATTCAAAAGCACTAAGAGAAGAAATATCTAGGGGGGAGGGGATTTTAGCAACACGTGGATAAAGCATCAAGAGAAGAAGTATTTAAAGGGGGTGAAGGCCAAAGAAAAGGGGATCGGTCAGTTACCAAGAAAAAATTAAGAATTGTAACTTTTAAAAGAGAAAGAGAAATAATACAGAAGTGGTCCTCAGCTCACGTCCGAGGAGGTCCCTTTGCAATTATCATCTACTATTTACAAGTATCTTCACATCTTAGCCTGTTATTAAGTTCTCAGTACCTCTACATTAGATTTCAAACCCACACTCTACAAATTTCATTATTTAAGGCTCGTTGGGCCTTAGCCTATATTTGTCTTTTGGTCTAGGTGCAATTGTGTACTTACAATAACAATATTACTTTGGTTTTAAAAAATAATGTTTAAAATGTGCGTAATATTGTTTAAAATGTGAAAATGTGTGTTAGAACTAAGCTACCAAGCTATGCCAATGATCCAAATTCAAATAAAAGAAATGTGCAAAGCTAATAATCATTAATGCATTTTATCAAACAAATGAGTGCATAAGGAATGAATACAAGTAGTAAAATTAGGAGATAAATTACTAATGGGTGGTGTTAATGGGCACCGCATGGTGCCTGTTAACCACAAAATTTTTTTACTTTTTCCTGACACAATTTTTGTTTTTTGTTTTTTTTTTGCAATTCATGTCATTTTTTCAGTTTTGTAGTACTATTTAGAATTTTTTGACTTTTTCTGACACTTTTTTTTTGTCTTTTCTGCACTTAACTAGCACCAGGCGGTGCTAGTTAACATTCTCCATTACTACTAATACCCAATACAAAAATTGTTCAACATACATCATTCCATCAAAGACTAACCATAATCATTAAAAAGATCAATAATACCTATTGCAGAAAATTCCAAGGCCCAAAAAATCATAAAATTTCAAGGGCCCATTTGGTACATGTGTTTAAACAACAATTTTCAAATAAGCTACCAAGCTATGACAATGATCCAAATTCAAATAAAAGAAATGTGCAAAGCTAATAATCATTGATGCATTTTATCAAACAAATGAGTGCATAAGGAATGAATACAAGTAGTAAAATTAGGAGATAAATTACTAATGGGTGGTGTTAATGGGCGCCACACAGTGCCTGTTAACTACAAAATTTTTTTACTTTTTCCTGAAACAATTTTTGTTTTTTTTTTTTTGTTGCAATTCATGTCATTTTTTCAGTTTTATAGTACTATTCAGAATTTTTTGACTTTTTTTGACACTTTTTTTTTGTGGTCTTTTCTGCACTTAACTAGCACCAGTGCTGGTTAACATTCTCCATTACTACTAATACCCAATACAAAAATTGTTCAACATACATCATTCCATCAAAGACTAACCATAATCATTAAAAAGATCAATAATACCTATTGTAGAAAATTCCAGGGCCCAAAAAATCATAAAATTTCAAGGGCCCGTTTGGTACATGTGTTTAAACAACAGTTTTCAATTTTTTTTAAAAAATGTATAGGTGAAAAAATGTGTGAAAATACGTGTGAAAATACGTGTAATATTATTTAAAAACTAAAAATATGGGTTTAAACCCACGTATTAAACAGGCCACAAGACATCAATCTGTTTTGTTTCTAGCCTTTCACTTGAATATCTTCTCTCTTTTTTTCCTTTTTTTTTTGTGTTGACATTGTTTCACGTAATTTTATATCTATTTTATAAAAGCAATTGATAGACTGCGGCTTGATTATTGTATTTGATATCATATTCTGCCTTTGGATGCTATTTCTTGTCCTTTGATTACTGTAGATTGAATTAATACAAAGGTGCACATTAAGTTATTTATTTTTGAAAATATTTTTTTGAGAATTGAAAAAAATGTCAATACTTTTTCAATTTAATAAAAAATTAAAATAATTAATTATTATGTGCTCTAAGGACTATTTTAAAAAATTAGCTAAATCTTTAATATATATATCTTCATTAAAAAATATATATATATATATATATATATATATATATCTTGTAAGCCTATTCTTTTTTATTATTCCTTTTATTTTATTTATGCAAACCTCACGTCGGAACTGTTGAGTTTGGAGCATTAGTATTTAGTATTACTTTTGTTGAGATTTTCTGGGGAACATAACACACCCTGGACTGAATCTATGCAGGGTCTTGAACAGTCCGGTTGTATCTAGAATATCTTAGAAAATCTTTTGACAAAGGACCGAGCAATCACATTCACGTTGCAATTTTTCATCTGGCTTGTCAATTTGAGAGACAAGTGAGAGGTTGACTTAAAAATGAATAAGAAAGAAGTTTTATTGGGAGGAGAGTATTGGGTATCAGAGAGAGGAGAGCATACATATTTAATAGAAAAAAAATAAATCAGATTCAAAAATTAGATAAAAAGTATTAATGTGTAAAATACTAAAATTATAGAGATGTCCAGAGTTCAGTTTTATATATAAAATATATAGATAATAATAATAATAATAGTAATAGTAAAACAATTTAAATTACATTAAATTTATTAAAATATATATATATATATATATATATATATATATATTTTAAACTAAGTTTCACCCGGATGTTGTTGCCGCATGGGAGAGGGGAAAAAAATCGTTAGAAATAAGGATGAATGAGGAAGCTATAGGATGAGGTAGAGATAAAAAGAAAATGGTAAAAATAGTTGAAAGGGAATTTAAGTAAAAGTAGACAATATATGCTGTTTTCTATGCTCCTGGGTCCTGACAGTGACAAGCATCAGTAAAGTGGTGTTCTTTTTCTTGATTTTCGAATTAAAGAGAGCTATTTTAGTGAACGGCTAAACTTCTTGGTGTTTTTTACATGGCCCATGTACTTTGCCCACAACCAACTGGACATCCTCGAACTGCTTTGAACGGCTAAACGAACTAAACAATTTTTTTTTTTTTTTTGAGAAGGAGTTGAACTAACTAAACTAAAGTTATATTTTGCTGCTCACGTCAGTCATGGTATCTGGCTTCGATACGCATCTTACTTTTTCAGTATTGTCCCACTCCCATTTACTCA
Organism: Castanea crenata; assembly: GCA_020976635.1. Classification (NCBI taxonomy): domain Eukaryota; kingdom Viridiplantae; phylum Streptophyta; class Magnoliopsida; order Fagales; family Fagaceae; genus Castanea; species Castanea crenata. The sequence continues at coordinate 25,819 of JAGHPS010000421.1, read as the reverse complement.
GGAAGATTTGACATACGTGCCTCCATTCTTTAATTGAAATTATAGAATGCAGCACAATTTATTTTCAAATTGGTTTTATTGAATGGGTCTTGTCATTGTGGTATAAAATTACATTAAAATACTTGATGAAGCGCTAAGATTCACCGGTTGTCACGTGGTTTTCACTTTACTCAAAACAATACCTGCATAACAACAGACAAGACCAATAAAGGGCACCGGTGTAGTGCTGGCCAAAAACCCTCCGAAGGTCATGTTAGAACTTCTTTTCTCCTTTACAACCCTAAAGTGCTAGTTCTGAAATGAATTATGCGTACCGTGGTTTATGAGAGTTTTGGGGTATATATAGTAGCATGGATTTGAAATAAGCGCCTTGGTGAGGAAGTACTTTCCTTCTTGGAGAGTAATTTATGGATTTTACGTATAACCTAGAGCCCTTTTCCTTATAGGAATCTTCTTGACTAAGGCCATAAGCGTAGCGCAAGAACTTTCCTTGTATGCACGTACGTAGAGGACAAAACAAGTTATGGATGAAGGTTGGGTTATCCCCTCCAGCTTTTACTTCCTAAAGTCGTCAGCCTACGTATGTCTCTGGTAAGGTCGTTAGCGTAGGACCTTCAGCTTTGACTCTGTCATCTTTTCTTCCTTCAGCCCAACGTCGTCAGACATGAGGTGTAGCCACAGAAGTCAAAAGGAGACATTTTATTGACTAGAGCTGACGGGCTTGCTATTCCCGTCAGCCTTCTTAAGGTATTGGTAACTTGTAAAATCACCCTCATCAGTTGCCCCCTATTCCGTGACCCCGTCAGCTGTAGCTGACGGTTATGGAGTTGCCGTTATTGGGGGAACCATTCATGTGTGGTAATTTGTGCCATCTTCATTAAATGGCGGGACACATGGCTTGGACTGATTGGCTCTGTGTCTGGACGAGCGTGTTGCTTCGTCTTTCGTGCCCCCTTTCGCCTATATATATATTTCATTTTTCCACTTATTTTTAACTTTTCTCACGCGGTTGATTTCAAGAGAAAGAGAACATCACTGTTGATCTTTTCACTCCATCAACCAGATTGCCGTTAGCATCTTGAGACTGTCCTTTTACTCATAAGTTCCCTTTACTTTACCTTTTTATTTTTCTAGTAATGCCCTTTAGTGAAGTCGTCTGCCTAGGTTCTTAAAATAAAAACCCATCGTTTGTAGGTAGTCAAATGTCTAGGAAGATGACAAGTGATCAATCGTCGATCCGCGACGGAGCGAGTTACGACGAGATCATCCAATCAGGATGTGAGCCCACGGAAGGCCTATCCTGGTCGTTAGAAAGGGAAACATCAACTCCTTCTTCTGATGGGGAAGTAGGGAGTTCTAGAGAAAGTGAGGTGAGCGAGGACGGTGGAGAAGAGAGGGTAGATGACGGAGACCAAAGGATCAATGAAGAAAAAGGAAGTACCAGTGATGGGGGTGGGAGTGACGGTGATGAGAGTACCAGTGATGGGGGTGGGAGTGACGGTGATGAGGAAACCTTAGAGAGTACCTCGGGAACTTCTGGTGATGATCGTCCTTTCATCCTACCCCCAGAATGGTCCGTTAACAAGTTCCTTCCGACGATGTTTGAAATTTTTCTCAAAAGTTTGCGATCCCGTTACCAAATACCAGACGATATCCCAATCCGCCTCCTCGAGAGATGTTATTCAGGACAAACCGTGGATGTCAGCATGTATGATGCCATGTCTGCCTCCCCGACGATGTGGGCAGGCTGTTAAACAGAAAAGAAAACTCTTCCCGAGGCCCCCGCCGACATCTCCGGACTCCCTAACGTTGCCGTCAGCTGCCACGTCCCGGTTCAGGAATTTTAACCCGATTCCCTTTCGAAGCTCGCGCTTAACACGCTATCAGACGGGCTTCCCCCGTCTCTTAGGATCGACTAACCCATGTGCAAGTGCCGTTCACATGGAATCTTATGACATGGCCGAAGAACAAGATTCAGTGGAAGATCTGTATGCGATTACGAAGGATGCTTTAAATTGTATTTTTTAATGTTTTTATTTTATTTTTTTCTAATGAAGCTTGTTTGGCCTTCCAAAAAGAAACAATTCTAATTTTATTCTTCTTTCGTCTGATTTTATTTGTCATTTATTTCATTTTGAGAGGTTTTAAAATATTATTCTGTTTCTAAAAATAAAATTTATTATTTTACTAATTTTCTTATTATACCTTTATTTTATTTTCAAAATTATTTGAAAAGAAAACTAACTAATATTTTTTTAAAAATTAATATAATTACTGCACTTTTTTAGTTGTCTTATTAAGAATAACTTTAAAAAAAAATTGATAAATTTATTTAAGGTTAGTTTGTAAACTTATACATTTTTATAAAATAGACAAAATAATAAATGATGTTTCTTTAAAAAATTTGATTTTTCAAATAGGATAAACCGACTGAGACAGAGAGAGTAAGCTATTGGCCATTTGGTGAAAAATGCTAGTCACATGTAAAATCTTACATTTTTTTATTACAACTCATGACGTTACAAACTATGAATATAACTTTATCGCAACTCACTGTATTACGAACTGTGAACGGTTATGAATCCATGCCTCCACTAATCACGACTTGACAGACAAGGAGACGTAGCTTTGCTCTTCATTGAGTCCACTTCTACTATACAATGCGTTCATTTGAATAGAATTTATTGTTAAAAACTGAAAATATTGTAACAAAATAAATTTTAATTGTGTAAATAGTACTGCGAGATATATTTTTAATAAAAAATTATTAAAAATTACGTGAATAGTATATGTACAGTGTACTGTACACAGTGCACACTGCACATTTTGTCCATGCAGTAGAAACGAAAAAAAAAAAAAGAGAACGCAGACGCACAAACGCAGCAATAATTCGGATCCAAACGCATTCTATACTTTTTAATTTTTTTAATTTTATTTTTAGAACTGCACCGAATGGTACTGGTATTTCATGTCTTATTGAACTGTACAATACACATATCAAGTACCAAAGTTATAATTTTCTTGAAACTAACAAAGCTATAAGCCTATAAGCTACATCATTAATTAACTTTACTAAAGAGCCTGGTCACCGCCGCCGAGACCCACCAGCTGAGACCCACCGTCACCGACCCACCAGCTTAGACCCACCACTGATCAACCCTCTTAGCCTTAGACCCACTCCATCCCAAGCTCTCAAACCCACACCGTCACCGACCCTCCAAGGCGCCGATTAGCTCAGACCCACGCCGCCGATCCTTCTGAGTTTGATCTGGGTTTTTGGTTGAGTTTGACCGCCGATCCTTCTGGGTTTTGCTTCATTTTTTTTCCTTTCTTTTATCACCGTGCCTCTCTCTGTCTCTCATTCACTTTCAGAAAGAAAAGTACAGAGGATTGAAGAAATGAAGCAAACATCAAAAAGAAAAGTACAGAAGAAACTTAAAGAAACTTAAATAATGGAGAAGCATAAATAAAAAAAAACAAAATAAAGAATAAGATAAATAAAATAAAGAATAATAAGAAATTAAAATTAAGAAATGTTCTATAATATTTTTGTAATAAATTTTAAGTAGTAGATTATTACTATTTAATATTGGTGAGAAAAAAATAATTTTTTTGATGGTGGCGGTTGCAGTGGTGGTGGCAGTTGCAATGGCGGTGGTGGTAGTGACAGTGGTAATGGTAGTGGCTGTGATTGTTATTTATTGTAGAGAATATATTATTATATTACGTGATAGCGGTGGCGGTGGCGGTGGCGGTGGAAGAGTCGGTGTTGGCGGTAACGGTGGGCGGCGGTAGCGATTACGGTGGCGGTGAAAGAGTCAGTGGCGATGGCGGTGGTGGTAGTGATAGTGGTTGCGGTTGGTTGTGATTGTTGTTTATTGTAATAAATATATTATTTTATTGTAGTAGCTATATTATTTTATTGTGAGGTTTATATTAATTTATTGTGTTGAAAGTTAAAGTAGATCCACTGCTACAGCATGTTTTGTAAAATGTATAAGTAAAATAGATAAAATAACTAGTTATAGAACTAAAAAACTAAATTTTTAGCTGATATGGATGCTATAACAAAGCTATAAGCCTATGAAGCTACTTCAGTTAAGGAAAATTTTGAAAATCCAGGGGGATGATGAGACTGATGAAGGAAGAATCAGAGTTATGGTGAGCCGTATAATGAGGAGAAAACGTGTGACGAGGAGAGCATAAGGGAAATAGAAAAAAAGAAGATATAAATGCGGTTTGACATCGATTAGATATCTTGACATGATTTTGGCAAGTGAGAGACTGGAAGAGAATAGAGGGAAAGGGACATAATTTTGACTTTTAACTGTTTGGACTTTAGTTAATAAATATGCAATGCCCCTACCAATACACTCACTCCATATTTTTTCTGAACTAACCAGCCTAAACAGCAATGGCATCCTCTGAAATGAGCTTGAAACTTTTCATTGACAAAAAAAGTAACCGAGTTCTGTTCGCTGATGCCGGGATGGAACTCATCGACTTCCTCTTTAACTTTCTCGCCCTGCTGGTCGGAACTCATATTCCACTTCTTGATCGGGAAGTATTAAGCAGCTTCCAAAACATTTACCAGAGCATTCCAAATTTTGGTGACGCTTACCTTCAACCAAATTTTATCAAAGACACTCTCCTGAAGCCCAAAGTTTACGTCCCTGGTGGTTGTTCAAACTCTCTCCAATTGCCAAACGTGGAATTATCAACACCAAGGAAATTCTTTACGTGTTTTAAAAACAGTCAAAGGTTGGTGTCTAAAGATAAAATTGTAATCTGTCCTTCATGCCGGTCTTCTATGAGCTACGATGGTGAAATTGTTGACAGATCATCAATACCCTCCTCTGTTCAGCAAGGGTACGTGAAAGAGTCGGTTACGTACATGGTGATGGATGATCTCGAGCTGAAACTGTTGTCCTCGATTGTGTCTATCGGCACTATTCTTAACAAGTTTAAAGTCAAGGACATAGGGGCTCTTCAGGAAAAAGTGGTCAATTTGAGCATGGATGTGTAATGTTATAAATTATAATAGTTCTTTTCTTAAATTTTTATCACAGTACCCATTCTTTTTACGTAATAATTTATGTTCTTTCCATTTTTGAACATTATAATACGCTCTTTATAACTAAAAATGAGGGTACAGTCAGTGATGTAAGTGGTCTTTTAATAATAGCTAGTTTAGAGTAGTTAATATGTCACATAAAATTAAGGCATGGGCGTTGACATTTTTTCTCAGTCAAAATATTAGGCATGGTGTATTTCTTGTTCAATTTTGCATCTCAAATTATTTGCTAAAAAAAATAATAACAATGGAATAGAGTAATTTCAAGATGTCGAAAAACTTAATTAACGGAAGATCATTAATCCTACATGTTGCGTACGATTTGTGTGTCAATTCTCATTTTTTGTTGCTTTGATTGTGTATATTGCTATGACTTTTGGGCAAAATTGAAGAAACATATTGTTGCATATACTCTCTTTCGTCTTGATCCACTCACTCGTAACTAAAGGACTGAAATCCCTTATTGTGAAAGTGTCACTTTTCTCTTTATATAATAACTATTTTGTTTGTTCATCTTGTTAATTTTTAGGGTTTGAAATTGCTCAAGACTTTTTTGCATTCGAATAGTGTTCTGAATGATGTTTTTCTCCCGATGTTGAAGGAGGAAGTCGAGATGGAGAAAATATCAAATTTATGAGTTCTGTGGGATTGCCAAATTTTTGTAGTTTTGTTTTGTTGTAGAAATGATCTTAATGTTGAATTTTGTTTGGCAATGTAATGGACAATGTGCTTGCCCTTGTCTCTTCCCCCTTGTGCTTGTGTTTTGCTAGCCAATTTATATGCTAAACTTCTTTTGGTGAAAAATGTTATATTTTTTCTTTTAAAGAAAAAATGCAGTTTTGAAAGCCATTCGGGAATGATCTTGATCAACATATTCAAATCGTGTCTAAAATATATCATTTTAAAAACACAATTGACACTTACTGCAACAATTATTGATAAGATCGGCTCTGGAGGGGAAAAAATTCCTTGCAAGGAATGTTTTTAAGTTGTAACTAACTAAAAAATTAAATTAGATTTTAGTTATATTCCTTTTATATTGTTCCAAGTGTTCTTCTAATTCTACTCTTATTATTTGATATCAAGTGTCATTTTGTCTCTAACTTTTTGTCACATGTTTTTCCATAGAAATAAATCTCACTTACGAAAACATTTATAAAAAAAAAAAGACTCCATTATAATTTATTATACTTCTTGGTAATATATAATTTGAATATGTAATACTTCTAACCAACTTATACTGTAACCTTTTTGAGTCAACCTGAAACTACTCTTAACATGTTTTATTTAAAATTAATTCCAATATCCATTTAAGTTAATCCATTTTTTATTTTAATTAAATTTTACTGTTAGATTAAATATAAATTTCAATTGAAGGTCTTTCATATTTTTTACAAAAAAAAAAAAAAAAAAATTCTTCATCTTCAATACAGTTCCATGATATATATCCATGGTCTTAAGTGATAAATTGTATATTTATTATTTAGCACTCAATTTCGTCACGTTAACTCATTTACAACAGTAGAAGAGAATATTAGACATTTTTATTGAAAATGTAAAAAAGAACTAGTTAAACCGTTAAACTATAATATTCTTAGAAAAAATTGATGATATTTAAATATTTGAAAATAGATAAATTAAAATTAGTACAGTAGGTCTCAGATTCTCAATATTGTGTCAACCCTCTCTCTCTCTCTCTCTCTCTCTCTCTCTCTCTCTCTCTATATATATATATATATATATATATATATATTAAACCTCTAAATTTGTGAAATATTAAATATATATATATACACACACACACACACGCACTGTGGGTTAGACTCATTTTTAACCAAAAGAGTTTATGGAGCACGATGTTCTATTGTCTAATCAAAAGAGATAGAAAGAGAGAGAAAAAGAGAAAAAGAGAAAGGTCGTAGCCAGCACTTGAACAGTTAAACTTGGGTTTCTATTGCATACAGAAACATGACAAGTTTCTAGGGGACGTAACTTGGTCCATGATCAAAGATAAAGGTATGATTATTAAATGTTACTGTTCATAAGCATAAAACCCAATTGGTACATTTATCATTTACGTGAGAAGCTCTTTCCTTGATGGGGCATGTGAGCAGCTTTTTCATCGGTAATCAGTGACAAAACCAAATTCAGATGCAACTGTGGGACCACAATAATTAAAAGATGCAAATGACCCATTTGAAAACAAAATAATTGAAGGCCATGTGACTCTGTAAGAGGGAGAAAGCAAGTGAACAGAAAAAAAGTGGTCGAGAAGGGCTACATTAATCCCATTCATTCTCACCGTGAAAGATTGTTGAAAAATCATTTAGATATTATTTTCAAGTCTCCCACACCAAAAAAAAAAAAAAGAAAAAAAAAAAAGGGATTACAAGAGATATAGCAAGCCTAAGAGAGAGCCTGGTGTTCTTTCGCCTTGCATAACGTAAGGAAGACAGACTGTCACACGGCCTAAGAGAGAGAAAGAAAAGTCAGTGACGGCAGAGCACTAGAGGCATTCTACTTCTCGGTTCTTTTACCAGCCAACCTACGGCACCTAAGCATCTGCACGACGTTCTCATATGATCCTGTGACTGGGCTGGGCCTAGGCAGTTTGGAAGAAGGGTATCGTCAAGACTTATCGAGAATAGACGAAGGGGAAAGGAAGTTAATGAATGGCAGAAGGCCGGATTGAAAAGTGCGGTTCGCTTTCTATGGAGATAAGAACAAGGAAGCACTGGCCATGGCAAGCATTGGTTGGAATAGGGGTGTCCACGGGTCGGTCCGGGTCGGGTTTGTGCCCAACCCGAGACCGACCCGATAGAATCGGGTTGAACAAAGACTGACCCGCCGCCGACCGGCGAGGGAGTCGGATCGGTGCGGTCGGTTTTGCACCGGAAGCACGGTAGGTTCGGTCGGAACCGTTCATGGTGAAAATCCTGCCATAATTGTTGATTTCAGGCGAAAAATCGTCAAATCCGGCGGAGACTCACCGGATCTGGTGAGATCTCACTAGATTTGGACAAAATATCACTCGATCTACTAGATAAGTCACTAAAATATGAAAATCTGGTGCCAAAATCTGAAAATTTGAAGTCGGGATCTGGAAAATTGAGGCCGGAATCTGGAAAATATCGCCGGAATCTGGAAAATACCGCCGGATTCTGGAAAAAGTCACCGGAATCTGGAAATAATTGCCGGAATCTGGAATTTTTTTCTAGAAAGACCTAGTACATTGGTCGGATCGGATTTTTTCGGGTTCTGGAGACGAAAACCGAGACCGATCCGCCGCCGTCGGTTTTTGGAACAAAAGACCCGCCGCCGACCGGTGACTTGATCGGGTCGGACGGTTTTCGAGTTGGATCCGGTCGGATCCTTCGGGTGGGTCGGATCTCCGGATTGGATGGACAGCCCTAGGTTGGAAGAAAGAGGGCGGAGCTTTAAGTATGCAGGAGGGGCTCGAGCCTTGATGGATTTCTGCGTGACATAAGTGATGTCGAACTCTGATAACAACAGCTGCCATCGAGCAGTCCTTCCTGATAGTGCTAGCTTCTCAAATAGAGACTTCAATGGGTCCATCCTGGACAAAAGCCAGACTTGGTAGGCTAGCATGTAGTGTCTAAGTCTCTGCGTGGCCCAAACAAGCGCAAGGCATGCCTTTTCAAGCGAAGAGTATCTAGACTCATAGCCCCCTATGTTGTAAGTGGTAAGGGGAGAGTCTTACTCAGATAAAAAAAAGCCCTTTCCCCTTTCTCTAAAAGGTAAGCTCGTTCCACCCCTTCACGCACAAATTCTTTTGCAGCAGCTTGAACTGAACCCGGGATATCAACGTGAACGAGAGAAAAACAAACCCCTTTTTCTCTCTCTAAAGATTTTTGCTGAGGAGGAGTTCCCGAGAATCCCCTCATCAGGTTTCTCGGAGGCTTCTACCCCGGTTATCTCTCCTGAAATCACTCCACTTCCATCTCCGAGAAGTGTATCCGACGAATTTATTCCTAAAACGGTGTCCGTTATGGTCGCAGCAGCTGATGCTGCCTCCACATCAAACTTTCTTCCTCCACCTGCTAACAACACTATAGAGGAAGAGCTGGCACAACTGCGGAGGCGATTGGAAGAAAAAGAAGCTGAAGTTGCCAATTTGACGGCACGTATGGTTGGTGTGAACAATCAAGCCCAACAAGTGGCGGGTCAAGCTCAACAAGTGGTTGGTCAGACCCAACAACCAATGGGGGCACCTCTTCCGTCGTTTTTGGGTAGTATACCCCAAATGCCACCACCACCTATGATGCCAATTCCCTAAACTTCACCAGACCCGCTCACGATCTACTAAAGGGGTAAATCCGGCTTCTAAAAATGACCCGGGTTATGAAACAATGCCGAATAGTATTACGGAGCTGCGAGATTTCATTCTCAAGAACGTTCAAGATTTCCATCACCACGTGTCTCGTCCATCTTATCGGTATCGTAAACCCTATCCGGCTTGGATCGATAGTGTACCATTTCCGCCTGGGTATGTAATGCCTTAATTCTGTATGTTCAACGCTTTGGGCAACCCAGAGCAAGACTTGGCACACTTTCTTTCCCGTTGCGGGGAGACCTCTAAGAATGGAGCATTATGTCTTCGACAATTTGTGCAATCACTCGAAGGAGATGCCTTTGTATGATATAGCAAGCTGCCTCCTGGGTGAATCCCTGATTGGGATAGATAGTCTTGTGGCTCGGTTTCACAAACACTTCTACAGTACCCACAGGAGTGTAGGCGTGACAGAATTGACGGAAGCCAAGCAGCGTCAACACGAGTCTGTTGATGACTTTATCGCCATATGGATAAATCTGGAACTCTCCTGTGAGCAAGAGTTCTTCGAAGCGCAACAACTTAAGATGTGCATCAATTGCTTCAGATATGAGTTGTCTCACATCTTGGCTTCTCAAACAATCCAAACTTTTGAAGAACTATGTTCAAAAGCACATGATCTGGAAGCCCAGATTTTGAGAAAGAAAGGGAAAAAGGAAGAGGGTAAGGCTGGAACGTCTGCTACGATTGCAATGGTGGAGACAAACAAAGCCAATAAAGCACCTGTATTGCTGAAAGCGCAGGCAAAAGAAAAAGGTAAAGGGAATGTTAAGACCCTAAAAAAACAAAAAGAAAAAGAATATTCCTTTCGAAATGAGGATGTTGAAGATTTCTTCACATCTTTATTAGAGCAAGGGTTGATCGAGCTTCCCGAACCTAAGAGACCGGATGAGGTGGGACGAGTAGGAGATCCCAAATACTAAAAATTCTATCGGGTTATTTTTCATCCGATAGAATATTGTTGAGTTCTTAAAAATCAGATCCAAAAGTGATTAAATGATGGTGTCATTAAAATAGACCCTACTAAGCAACCTGTGGTCACCTCAAATCCGGTATTTGTAATAGTTGGGAGATATTCTTTGCCCGATAGCTGAGATCTCGCCAAGCATAGCCTATTCTTAGTTCTAGCACCGGAAGAGCAATTTCAGAGGAAGAAAAAATCTCAAAATATGATGAAAGATATATTCAAGGAGAATGGAGCACTCGTGTTAGCCTAAGGAGTAGGAAGCGCCAAGGACGATTGATTGCTATGCAGGCGGCCCTTGAGACGAGGTTATATCAAAAAGAAAAGAATAAGCATCGTCAGAACGATCCGAATAAAGTAGGCAGGGGGCAAAGACCAAAGAAAGAGCAAAGGAATTCAGACTCACCTAGTGAGTATATGGATTTCGTGTCTAAGTTTCCAATAACTCTCAAGGAGTTTATGCCACCTGAGTGAATGGACATCCCAGGCATTGAAAGCCTGTCATGTCAGGCAATTCAAGTGCTGGATGACTCGGCATATCCAAGTCACATAGCACCTACTCTCCCTATAGATGAGTAATGGGGAAGCTCTCAAGATGAACAATGAAGCTTTGTATTCTGATCAAACAAAAAAAGAGTCTACGAACCAGGGGAAGAATTTCATGTCCAAGTTACTGATGATTTCGTAGAACTTGTGACAAAGGAAGAAATGGGGGAATTGCCTGAAGAAGTTGACAATAAAGAGGTGATGCCTTTATAGAGGAGGGTAGCTAAGGGTGTGGATGAAAAATGAGAGAGAAACAGGCCACTTCACCTCAGGATACATCCAACGATGCACAAGAATCAGATTCCGACCACCTCTGTGTCTTTGTCAGTGAAGTAAATCACCCCGATGCTAAGCGATCCGCAGTGTTCAATGTGAGCCCAACCACCCCACTTTACTTTAATAGTAGGAGAAAGGAAAACGCTCGATCCATGGAGTCCGTCATCCGATCTCCCCATTGACAGATAGAGTTGAAGAAGAAAAAATTAGCCCGGGATTTCATATTGAGATCTTCAACTACTTCCGAGAGGGTCTCATGCTACGATACGAGTAGAATACATAGGGGTATAGTCCGGGTAAACCAAATAAGATTTTGACGTATACCTTTTA
>JAGHPS010000421.1:0-11695 GCA_020976635.1 Castanea crenata | reverse complement strand
AGTAAGGAAGACAGCCTGGTGTTCATTTTTGTCAATGTCAATGTCAAGTGTGTACTTACCACTCCAGGCTATCATTTATTGAGAAGCTATTTCATTGATGAGCATGTGAGCAGCTTTTTTATGAGTAATCAGTGAGAAAATCATTTTCTCCAAGCAAAAGATCTGACTGTCGACATTCAAAACTGGCCAAGGGCACCAGAGAGCTATCCACCACGCACGTCAGTCAAACCTTTTTGTTTTTTCGGGAGTAGTTGTAGTGCCTGAATTCGTGCTTCATTCATTCGTTTCAATCAATCAAGGAATGGAGGTAGGTACATCAATTCATCAAATCTTCTACAGCCGAATAGATATGAATCCGGGAATACTGAAAAAGTTTGATGGGCCAGGATCATGCCAGAGATGATTCACGTGACAAGCAAAATCTAACTGAAACACACACAGTCGGGGAGTTGTTCAAATTGAACTAGGACGTTTTTAGGGTGTTTAATAGAGTAACTAGAGATTAAATTTTTATAATTTTTTAAAATATGTATAAGTAAGAAAGTGTAAAAATATGTAATATTGTTTAAAATGTAAAAATGTGAATTTAAGATGGATAATAAACAAACCTAAATTTTTATCCAGTTTTTATTTTTCTAATCCCACAGTGTGCAATAGTTTTAATCTCAACCATTTATTTAAGGATTTTGCTAATGTAATAAATTGAAGGATGAAAAATGTAATTTATATAAATTGACTATTATATCCTTGTTACCAAAAAATTAAATTCAAGAACAACAAAACACCAAGAACAACGACAGATTCAAAAACAATAAGAAGAAAAAGCACATCCAAACCCACACCCAAACCCAGAAATTTGAATCTAAAACCTCCACAAACACATAAACAAGCACATAAACAAATTTCTAGGTTTGTTTATCATCTGAGTCTCAGCCCTCTCTCTTCCTTCTCTACCTCTTCGCTATCTTTTCTCTCTTCTTTTCGCGTGATAGGCAATGGCATGGGTCGGTGGGTTTCGTGGATGTGGGTTAGTGTGTTAAGATTGGCGATAGTGTAGTCGGTTTCATGGTGGGGTAGTTTTGCGTGATCGGTGATGGCATGGGTCAGTGGGTTTCGTGGATGTGGGTCGATGGGTTTCATGGATGTGGTGGTTTCCGATGGTGAGTGCAGTGGTGGCTAGTCTGGTTCAATAGTGGTCTTGGTTTGATGATGGTTTTTGTGCCTCTTTTGGTCTTAGTTCGACGGTGGTCTGAGTTTGATGTGCAACGGTGGTCTAGGTTTTGATGGTGGGGTGCTGGCCCAACACTCTTGGTCTGAAAATCAAGCTCAGATCTGTTGGGTTTTGAGGGGTGGATCCAAGGCACCATAATCTGGAGGTTGTTCTTGTTTATGCGTTTGTGGAGGTTTTAGATTCAAATTTCTGTGTTTGGGTGTGGGTTTGGCTATGGTTGTTTTGATTGGGTGTGATGTAGCCGTGGGTATGGTGGATTCCGGAGTATTTTGGTGGTGTGGGGGTTTGAAATATGGGTTTGAATATGTTGTGTTCTTGAAGTCTAATTTTTTGGTTTTAAATTTGTTGTTGTTCTTAGTGTTTTGTTGTTCTTGTTGTTTTTCTTGAATTTAATTTTTTGGTTTTTATTTCTGCTTTTAATTTTTTTTATTTAGTTAAAATTAATAAAGTAAATTTTTTAATTTAGAGGCTGACGTGGAAAGCCACGTGGACACAGTGGGCATTATTTTAATATTTTCAATTTTTTCTGTCTGCTAGCTGTGCAATTTTCATCTCCGATGTAACGTTAAGGACTAACACGAGATGCGTTTTCCAGACTAAAGACTAAAATCAATGGAAAAAAAAAAGTTAGAGACCAAAGTGAGAATCGCATGAAAATGTAGGGACTAAAATGAGTTTTTCTAGGGGCATTTTCGTATAAAATTTACCCGAGATTTTTTATTCTTTCGAAAGAATTTTACAGTTGTTTCTAGGACCAGTAAATTTGCTCTCTTCAAGTTTTGGTGCAAAAGTGCCACCCCCTATTCTTGTAAAAATTCTTGACCAGTCGAACGACATGGCATTTTCGTACAATTCTTAACCAATTTTTTTTTTTGATCCAGCTGACTATTACATTTTTTTCATGGACCTCTAAATATAGTACAATATTGTTTTCCTGCAAAAACGACGACATTGCGTTCTGGTCAAAATTTTTGACCAAACGGAGCTAGGGGCATTTTTGTACAAAATTTACCCGAGATTTTTTATTCTTTCGAAAGAATTTTACAGTTGTTTCTTGGACCACTAAATTTGCTCTCTTCGAATTTTCGTGCAAAAATGCCGACACCGTATTCGGGTAAAAATTCTTCACCAGTCGAACGACATGGCATTTTCGTGTAATTTTAAAACAACTTTTTTTATTTTTATTTTTCATCCGACTGACTATTACATTTTTTTCACGGACCTCTAAATATAGTACCATAACGTTTTCGTGCAAAAACGACGACATTGCGTTCCGGTCAAAATTGTTGACCAGTCGGAGCTAGGGGCATTTTCGTGCAATATTTACCCGAGATTTTTTATTCTTTCCAAAGAATTTTACTGTTGTTTCTAGGACCACTAAATTTGCTCTCTTCAAGTTTTGGTGCAAAAATGCCGACACCCTATTCTGGTAAAAATTCTTGACCAGTCGAACGACAGGGCATTTTCGTACAATTCTTAACCATTTTTTTTTTTTTCATCCGGCTAACTATTACATTTTTTTCATGGACCTCTAAATATAGTACAATATTGTTTTCGTGCAAAAACGACGACATCGCGTTCTGGTCAAAATTTTAGACCAAACGGAGCTAGGGGCATTTTCGTACAAAATTTACCCAAGATTTTTTATTCTTTCAAAAGAATTTTACAGTTGTTTCTAGGACCACTAAATATGCTATCTTCAAGTTTTGGTGCAAAAATGCCTACACCGAATTCGGGTAAAAATTCTTGACCAGTCGAACGACATGGCACTTTCGTGCAATTTTTAAACAAGTTTTTTTTTTTTTTTTTTTTCATCCGACTGACTATTACATTTTTTTCACGGACCTCTAAATATAGTACCATATTTTTTTCGTGCAAAAACAAACACATTGCGTTCCGGTCTAAATTGTTGACCAGTCGGAGCTAGGGGCATTTTCGTGCAATATTTACCCGAGATTTTTTATTCTTTCCAAAGAATTTTACTGTTGTTTCTAGGACCACTAAATTTGCTCTCTTCAAGTTTTGGTGCAAAAATGCCGACACCCTATTCTGGTAAAAATTCTTGACCAGTCGAACGACAGGGCATTTTCGTACAATTCTTAACCATTTTTTTTTTTTTCATCCGGCTAACTATTACATTTTTTTCATGGACCTCTAAATATAGTACAATATTGTTTTCGTGCAAAAACGACGACATCGCGTTCTGGTCAAAATTTTAGACCAAACGGAGCTAGGGGCATTTTCGTACAAAATTTACCCAAGATTTTTTATTCTTTCAAAAGAATTTTACAGTTGTTTCTAGGACCACTAAATTTGCTTTTTCAAGTTTTGGTGCAAAAATGCCGACACCGTATTCGGGTAAAAATTCTTGACCAGTCGAACGACATGGCACTTTCGTGCAATTTTTAAACAAGTTTTTTTTTTTTTTTTTCATCCGACTGACTATTACATTTTTTTCTCGGACCTCTAAATATAGTACCATATTTTTTTCGTGCAAAAACAAACACATTGCGTTCCGGTCTAAATTGTTGACCAGTCGGAGCTAGGGGCATTTTCGTACAATATTTACTCGAGATTTTTTATTCTTTCGATAGAATTTTACAGTTGTTTCTAAGACTACTAAATATGCTATCCTCAAGTTTTGGTGCAAAAATGCCGACACCATATTCTGGTAAAATTTCTTTACCAGACGAACGACAGGGCATTTTCGTACAATTCTTCAACAAGTTTTTTTTTTTTTCGTCCGACTGACTATTACATTTGTTTCATGGACCTCTAAATATAGTACAATATTGTTTTCGTGCAAAAACGACAACATTGCACTCTGGTCAAAATGGTTGACCATTCCTAGCTAGGGGCATTTTCGTACAAAATTTACCCGAGATTTTTTTTCTTTCGAAAGAATTTTACCGATTTTTTTAGGACCAGTAAATATGCTATCTTCAAGTTTTGGTGCAAAAATCCCGTCACCATATTCTCGTAAAAATTCTTGCCCAGTCGAATTACCGGGCATTTTCGTACAATTCTTAAACAAGTTTTTTTTTTTTTTTTTTTTTTTTTTTTTTTTTTTTTTTTTTTTTTTTTTTTCATCCGACTGACGATTACATTTGTTTCAAGGACCTCTAAATATAGTATCATATTGTTTTCGTGCAAAAACGACGACATTGCGTTCTGGTCAAAATTTTTGACCAATCGGAGCTAGGGGCATTTTCCTACAAAATTTACCCGAGATTTTTTATTCTTCCGAAAGAATTTTCAGTTGTTTATAGGACCACTAAATTTGCTATCTTCAGGTTTTGGTGCAAAAATGCCACCCCCTATTCTGGTAAAAATTCTTGACCAGTCGAACGACAGGGCATTTTCGTACAATTCTTAACCAATTTATTTATTTATTTTCATCCAGCTGACTCTTACATTTTTTTCATGGACCTCTAAATATAGTACAATATTGTTTTCGTGCAAAAACGATGTAATTGCGTTCTGGTCAAAATTTTTGACCAAACGGAGCTAGGGGCATTTTCGTACAAAATTTACCCGAGATTTTAAATTCTTTCGATAGAATTTTACAGTTGTTTCTTGGACCACTAAATTTGCTATCTTCGAGTTTTAGTGCAAAAATGCCGACACCGTATTCGGGTAAAAATTCTTCACCAGTCGAACGACATGGCATTTTCGTGCAATTTTTAAACAACTTTTTTTTTTTTCATCCGACTGTCTATTACATTTTTTTCACGGACCTCTAAATATAGTACCATAATGTTTTCGTGCAAAAACGACGAAATTGTGTTCTGGTCAAAATTGTTGACCAGTCGGAGCTAGGGGCATTTTCGTGCAATATTTACCCGAGATTTTTTATTCTTTCCAAAGAATTTTACTGTTGTTTCTAGGACCACCAAATTTGCTCTCTTCAAGTTTTGGAGCAAAAATGCCGACACCCTATTCTGGTAAAAATTCTTGACCAGTAGAACGACAGGGCATTTTCGTACAATTCTTAACCAATTTTTTTTTTCTTTTCATCCGGCTGACTATTACATTTTTTCCATGGACCTCTAAATATAGTACAATACTATTTTCGTGCAAAAACGACGACATTGCGTTCTGGTCAAATTTTTTGACCAAACGGAGGTAGGGGCATTTTCGTATAAAATTTACTCGAGATTTTTTAATCTTTCAATAGAATTTTACAGTTGTTTCTAGGACTACTAAATATGCTATCTTCAATTTTTGGTGCAAAAATGCCGAGACCATATTCTGGTAAAAATTCTTTACCAGACGAACGACAGGGCATTTTCGTACAATTCTTCAACAAGTTTTTTTTTTTTTTTTTTTTTTTTTTTTTTTTTTTTTTTTTTTTTTTTCGTCCGACTGACTATTACATTTGTTTCATGGACCTCTAAATATAGTACAATATTTTTTTCGTGCAAAAACGATGACATTGCATTCTGGTCAAAATTTTTGACCAATCCTAGCTAGGGGCATTTTCGTACAAAATTTACCTGAGATTTTTTATTTTTTTGGAAGAATTTTACAGATATTTTTAGGACCACTAAATATGCTATATTCAGGTTTTGGTGCAAAAATCCAGACACCATATTCTCGTAAAAATTCTTGACCAGTTCAACGACCGGGCATTTTCGTACAATTCTTAAGCAAGTTTTTTTTTTTTTTTTTTTCATCCGACGGACTATTACATTTGTTTCATGGACCTCTAAATATATTATCATCTTGTTTTCGTGCAAAAACGACCACATTGCTTTCTGGTCAAAATTGTTGACCAATCGCTACTAGGGGCATTTTCGTACAATATTTACCCGAGATTTTTTATTCTTTCGAAATAAATTTACAGTTGTTTCTAGGACTACTAAATATGCAATCTTCAAGTTTTGGTGCAAAAATGCCAACACTCTATTCTGGAAAAAATTCTTCACCAGTCGAACAACAGGGCATTTTCGTACAATTCTTAACCAAATGTTTTTTTTTTCATCCGGCTGACTATTACATTTTTTTCATGGACCTCTAAATATAGTACAATATTGTTTTCGTGCAAAAACGACGACATTGCGTTCTGGTCAAAAATTTTGACCCATCGGAGCTAGGGGCATTTTCGTACAAAATTTACCCGAGATTTTTTATTCTTTCGAAAGAATTTTATAGTTGTTTCTAAGACCACTAAATTTGCTCTCTTCGAGTTTTGGTGCAAAAATGCCGACACCGTATTCGGGTAAAATTTCTTGTCCAGTCGAACAACATGGCATTTTCGTGCAATTTTTGAACAAGTTTTTTTTTTTTTTTTTTTTTTTTTTTTTTTTTTTTTCTTTTTCATCCGACTGGCTATTAGATTTTTTTCACGGACCTGTAAATATAGTACCATAATGTTTTCGTGCAAGAACGATGACATTGCGTTCTAGTCGAAATTGTTGACCAGTCGGAGCTAGGGGCACTTTCGTACAATATTTACCCGAGATATTTTATTCTTTCGAAAGAATTTTACAGTTGTTTTTGGGACCACTAAATTTGCTCGCTTCAAATTTTTGTGCAAAAATGCCGACACCGTATTCGGGTAAAAATTCTTGACCATCCGAACGACATGGCACTTTTGTGCAATTTTTAAACAAGTTTTTTTTCTTTTTTTTTTTTTTTTTCATCCGACTGACTATTACATTTTTTTCACGGACCTCTAAATATAGTACCATATTTTTTTAGTGCAAAAACGAACACATTGCGTTATGGTCAAAGTTGTTGACCGGTCGGAGCTTGGGGAATTTCCGTACAATATTTACCTGAGATTTTTTATTATTTCGAAAGAATTTTACAGTTGTTTCTAGGACTACCAAAAATACTATCTTCAAGTTTTGGTGCAAAAATGCCGACACCATATTCTGGTAAAAATTCTTTACCAGACGAACGACCGGGCATTTTCGTACAATTCTTAAACAAGTTTTTTTTTTTTTTTTTCCTCCTGCTGACTATTACATTTTTTTCATGGAACTTTAAATAGAGTACAATATTGTTTTGTGCAAAAACGATGACATTGCATTCTGGTCAAATTTTTTGACCAATCCTAGCTAGGGGCATTTTCGTACAAAATTTACCTGAGATTTTTTATTTTTTCGGAAGAATTTTACAGATATTTTTAGGACCACAAAATATGCTATATTCAGGTTTTGGGGCAAAAATCCCGACACCATATTCTCGTAAAAATTCTTGACCAGTTGAACGACCGGGCATTTTCGTACAATTCTTAAGCAAGTTTTTTTTTTTTTTTTTTTTTTTTTTTTTTTTTTTTTAAATTTTTTTTTTCATCCGACGGACTATTACATTTGTTTCACGGACCTCTAAATATAGTATCATCTTTTTTTCGTGCAAAAACGACCACATTGCGTTCTGGTCAAAATTGTTGACCAATCGCTGCTAGGGGCATTTTCGTGCAATATTTACCCGAGATTTTTTATTCTTTCGAAAGAAATTTACAGTTGTTTCTAGGACTACTAAATATGCAATCTTCAAGTTTTGGTGCAAAAATGCCAACACTCTATTCTGGTAAAAATTCTTCACCAGTCGAACAACAGGGAATTTTCGTACAATTCTTAACCAAAATTTTTTTTTTCATCCGGCTGACTATTACATTTTTTTCTTGGACCTCTAAATATAGTACAATATTGTTTTCGTGTAAAAATGACGACATTGCGTTCTGGTCAAAATTTTTGACCAATCGGAGCTAGGGGCATTTTCGTACAAAATTTACCCGAGATTTTTTATTCTTTCGAATGAATTTTACAGTTGTTTCTAAAACCACTAAATTTGCTCTCTTCGAGTTTTGGTGCAAAAATGCCGACACCGTATTCGGGTAAAAATTCTTATCCAGTCGAACAACATGGCATTTTCGTGCAATTTTTGAACAAGTTTTTTTTTTTTTTTTTTTTTTTTTTTTTTTTTTTTTTTCTTTTCTTTTTCATCCGACTGACTATTACATTTTTTTCACGGACCTGTAAATATAGTACCATAATGTTTTCGTGCAAAAACGATGACATTGCGTTCTAGTCAAAATTGTTGACCAGTCGGAGCTAGGGGCACTTTCGTACAATATTTACCCGAGATATTTTATTCTTTCGAAAGAATTTTACAGTTGTTTCTGGGACCACTAAATTTGCTCGCTTCAAATTTTTGTGCAAAAATGCCGACACCGTATTCGGGTAAAAATTCTTGACCAATCGAACGACATGGCACTTTCGTGCAATTTTTAAACAAGTTTTTTTTTTTTTTTTTTTTCATCCGACTAACTATTACATTTTTTCCACGGACCTTTAAATATAGTACCATATTTTTTTAGTGCAAAAACGAACACATTGTGTTATTGTCAAAGTTGTTGACCGGTCGGAGCTTGGGGCATTTCCATACAATATTTACCTGAGATTTTTTATTATTTCGAAAGAATTTTACAGTTGTTTCTAGGACTACCAAAAATACCATCTTCAAGTTTTGGTGCAAAAAAGCCGACACCATATTCTGGTAAAAATTCTTTACCAGACGAACGACCGGGCATTTTCGTACAATTCTTAAACAAGTTTTTTTTTTTTTTTTTTTTTTCCCTCCGGCTGACTATTACATTTTTTTCATGGAACTTTAAATAGAGTACAATATTTTTTTCGTGCAAAAACGATGACATTGCATTCTGGTCAAAATTTTTGACCAATCCTAGCTAGGGGCATTTTCGTACAAAATTTACCTGAGATTTTTATTTTTTCGGAAGAATTTTACAGATATTTTTAGGACCACTAAATATGCTTTATTCAGGTTTTGGGTCAAAAATCCTGACACCATATTCTCGTAAAAATTCTTGATCAGTTGAACGACCGGGCATTTTCGTACAATTCTTAAGCAAGTATTTTTTTTTTTTTTTTTTTTCATCCGACGGACTATTACATTTGTTTCACGGACCTCTAAATATAGTAACATCTTTTTTTAGCGCAAAAACGACCACATTGCGTTCTGGTCAAAATTGTTGACCAATCGCTGCTAGGGGCATTTTCGTACAATATTTACCCGAGATTTTTTATTCTTTCGAAAGAAATTTACAGTTGTTTGTAGGACTACTAAATATGCAATCTTCAAGTTTTGGTGCAAAAATTCCAACACTCTATTCTGGTAAAAATTCTTCACCAGTCGAACAACAGGGCATTTTCGTACAATTTTTAACCAATTTTTTTTGTTTTTCATCCGGCTGACTATTACATTTTTTTCATGGACCTCTAAATATAGTACAATATTGTTTTCGTGTAAAAATGACGACATTGCGTTCTGGTCAAAATTTTTGACCAATCGGAGTTAGGGGCAGTTTCGTACAAAATTTACCCGAGATTTTTTATTCTTTCGAAAAATTTTTACAGTTGTTTCTAAGACCACTAAATTTTCTCTCTTCGAGTTTTGGTGCAAAAATGCCGACACCGTATTCGGGTAAAAATTCTTGTCCAGTCGAACAATTGTTGACCAGTCGGAGGTAGGGGCACTTTCGTACAATATTTACCCGAGATATTTTATTCTTTCGAAAGAATTTTACAGTTGTTTCTGGGACCGCTAAATTTGCTCGCTCCAAATTTTTGTGCAAAAATGCCGACACCGTATTCGGGTAAAAATTCTTGACCAATCGAACGACATGGCACTTTCGTGTAATTTTTAAACAAGTTTTTTTTTTTCATCCGACTGACTATTACATTTTTTTCACGGACCTTTATATATAGTACCATATTTTTTTAGTGCAAAAACGAACACATTGCGTTATGGTCAAAGTTGTTGACCGGTCGGAGCTTGGGGCATTTCCGTACAATATTTACCCGAGATTTTTTATTATTTCGAAAGAATTTTACAGTTGTTTCTTGGACTACCAAAAATACTATCTTCAAGTTTTGGTGCAAAAATGCCGACACCAAATTCTGGTAAAAATTCTTTACTAGACGAACGACCGGGCATTTTGGTACAATTCTTAAACAAGTTTTTTTTTTTTTTTTTTTTTTTTTTTTTTTTTTTTTTTTTTTTTTTTTCCTCCGGCTGACTATTACATTTTTTTAATGGACCTTTAAATAGAGTACAATATTGTTTTCGTGCAAAAATGATGACATTGCATTCTGGTCAAAATTTTTGACCAATCCTAGCTAGGGGCATTTTCGTACAAAATTTACCTGAGATTTTTTATTTTTTCGGAAGAATTTTACAGATATTTTTAGGACCACTAAATATGCTATATTCAGGTTTTGGTGCAAAAATGCCGACACCAAATTCTGGTAAAAATTCTTTACTAGACGAACGACCGGGCATTTTCGTACAATTCTTAAACAAGTTTTTTTTTTTTTTTTTTTTTTTTTTTTTTCCTCCGGCTGACTATTACATTTTTTTCATGGACATTTAAATAGAGTACAATATTGTTTTCGTGCAAAAATGATGACATTGCATTCTGGTCAAAATTTTTGACCAATCCTAGCTAGGGGCATTTTCGTACAAAATTTACCTGAGATTTTTTATTTTTTCGGAAGAATTTTACAGATATTTTTAGGACCACTAAATATGCTATATTCCGGTTTTGGTGCAAAAATCCCGACACCATATTCTCGTAAAAATTCTTGACCAGTTGAACGATGTTTCTAGGACCACTAAATATGCTATCTTCAAGTTTTGGTGGAAAAATGCCGACAACATATTCTGGATAAAATTCTTGACTAGTCGAACCACAGGATAATTTCGTACAATTCTTAAACAAGTTTTTTTTTTTTTTTTTTTTTTTTTTTTTTTTTTTTTCCATCCGACTAACAATTACATTTGTTTCAGGGACCTATAAATATAGTACCATCTCGTTTTCATGCACAAACTACCACAATGCTTTCTGGTCAAAATTATTGACTAGCCGGAGCCTGGGGCATTTTCGTACAATATTTACCCGAGATTTTTTATTCTTTTGAAAGAATTTTACAGTTGTTTCTAGGACCACTAAATATGCTTTCTTCAAGTTTTGGTGCAAAAATGCTGACAACATATTCTGGAAAAAATTCTTGACCAGTCAAACAACAGGACAATTTCGTACAATTCTTAAATTTTTTTTTTTTCATCTGACTGACTATTACATTTGTTTCATGGACCTATAAATATAGTATCATCTTGTTTTCGTGAAAAAACGACCACATTGCTTTCTGGCCGAAATTGTTGTCCAGTCGGAGCTGGGGGCATATTCGTGCAATATTTACCAGAGATTTTTTATTCTTTCGAAAAAAAATTACAGTTGTTTATAGGACCACTAAATATACTTTCTTCTAGTTTTGGTGCAAAAATGGCGACAACATATTCTGGATAAAATTCTTGACTAGTCAAACCACAGGATAATTTCGTACAATTCTTAAACAAGTTTTTTTTTTTTTTTTTTTTCCATCTGACTAACTATTAGATTTGTTTCATGGACCTCTAAATATAGTAACATCT
>JAGHPS010000420.1:0-78312 GCA_020976635.1 Castanea crenata | reverse complement strand
TATTTACTCAAAAAAAAAAAAAAAGATTTTCTAATGTTACCGAAACCTTTTGTTTATTGTTTCAAAAGTGTCATCACTGAATTTCAGTATCAATCTTAATAAATGATATAATCATGGAGATTTTTCTTAGGGCTTTGTCTCATCAACTTCAAGTCACTATCCATTATAATCCTTTGTGTTATGCATCCTTTGAAGCATAATCATTTAATATGATTGATGTTCCTCTATCATTCTCTGCATGTTTGGATTTTTAATTAACAACACATAATAATAACTGATGCTGATTTTGTTATCAGGTTTGGTTGGCGTGGGCAGTCACGTGACAGTATTGGAACTGTACTATGTGTAGATGATGATGGGATCCTGCGTGTTGGGTTTCCTGGAGCATCAAGAGGATGGAAAGCTGATCCTGCAGAAATGGAAAGAGTTGAAGAATTCAAGGTTGGGGATTGGGTTCGCATCCGCCCCACTCTTACAACAGCAAAGCATGGTTTAGGATCTGTAACACCAGGGAGCATTGGTATTGTGTATTGTATCAGACCAGATAGTAGTTTGTTGTTGGAATTGTGCTATCTTCCAAATCCATGGCATTGTGAACCAGAGGAGGTTGAGCCTGTCTCCCCTTTCAGGGTTAGTGAGATAGATTGGTTTTTCTGTTGCATAGAAACAGTCTGTATTTCCCCATAATGACATTTATTTTTTTATATTTTCAACACTTCATTATAATTTTACAGATTGGTGACCGGGTATGTGTCAAGCGATCTGTTGCAGAACCTAGATATGCTTGGGGGGGTGAGACACATCACAGTGTTGGAAGAATAAGTGAGATAGAGAATGATGGTCTCTTAATAATTGAAATACCAGATCGACCAATACCATGGCAGGCTGATCCTTCTGACATGGAAAAGGTGGAAGCTTTTAAGGTAATATCTGACTACTCATTCTTATATATGTATGATCTTAAATATCCATGGTAGATGTTAGTTGATTTCCTACCCAACATAAGTCTTAATATTGATTCCAAGAGCAGGTTGGGGATTGGGTTAGAGTAAAAGCTTCAGTACCATCTCCAAAATATGGGTGGGAGGACATTACAAGGAACAGCATTGGGATAATTCATAGCTTGGAGGAGGATGGTGATATGGGAGTTGCCTTCTGCTTCAGAAGCAAGCCTTTTTCTTGCTCTGTGACAGATGTGGAGAAGGTGCCTCCTTTTGAAGTAGGACAAGAGATTCACATGATGCCATCTGTTACTCAGCCACGACTTGGATGGTCAAATGAAACCGCTGCTACAGTTGGGAAAATTGCGAGAATTGACATGGATGGGGCTTTGAATGTAAGCATGCTTATTTCATACCTTTGCACTTGATGTCTTGACTGAGCGATTCATATCCAATACCGTTCTCTGCTCATAACTCCTTGCTGATCAGTCACACCAATCAATTTTCAGTATGCTGGCAATATCCTGAAAAAATAAGCAATGCATGATGGTGTTTTTCATTATCATAAGCTTTATTTCTTATAAGCTGTAGTGGAACCATTCATCACTTTCACCTAATGCACAGTGATTGGTGACTTAATGTAGAAGCACATCTTGTTTGTATGCATGCAATAATTATGTTAATAAGGAATTCTTTCTTCAAATAAATTGCTATGGATCAAATAGTTTTGGTAATTTTTATGTAGGTGAGAGTGACTGGCCGACAAAGCTTGTGGAGAGTTTCTCCTGGAGTGCAGAACGACTTTCTGGATTTGAAGTTGGTGATTGGGTACGTTCAAAACCAAGCCTGGGAACTAGACCAAGTTATGACTGGAACAGTATTGGAAAAGAAAGTGTAGCTATTGTGCATAGTGTACAAGAGACTGGTTATCTAGAGTTGGCTTGCTGCTTCCGTAAAGGGAAGTGGATTACTCATTACACTGATGTTGAGAAGGTTCCGTGCTTTAAAGTTGGGCAGTATGTTCGGTTCCGGTCTGGATTGGTTGAGCCAAGGTGGGGCTGGAGAGGGGCTCAGCCTAATTCTCGAGGAATTATAACTAGTGTCCATGCTGATGGTGAAGTGAGGGTCGCTCTCTTTGGTTTGTCAGGGTTGTGGAAAGGAGATCCTGCGGATCTTGAGATAGAGCAAATGTTTGAAGTGGGAGAATGGGTGAGATTGATAGATAATGCAAGTAATTGGAAATCCATTGGGCCAGGTAGCGTTGGTGTAGTGCAAGGTATTGGGTATGAAGGAGATGAATGGAATGGAACCACTTATGTTGGGTTTTGTGGGGAGCAAGAAAGGTGGGTTGGGCCTACTTCCCATCTTCAAAGAGTGGAAAGGCTCATGGTTGGCCAAAAGGTACGCGTTAAACTCTCTGTGAAGCAGCCGAGATTTGGGTGGTCAGGCCACAGCCATGCAAGTGTTGGAACTATATCTGCAATTGATGCTGATGGAAAGCTGAGAATATATACTCCAGCTGGGTCAAAAGCTTGGATGCTGGACCCATCAGAAGTAGACCTAGTAGAAGAAGAGGAGCTTCGCATTGGAGACTGGGTTAGGGT
Source organism: Castanea crenata (assembly GCA_020976635.1). Classification (NCBI taxonomy): domain Eukaryota; kingdom Viridiplantae; phylum Streptophyta; class Magnoliopsida; order Fagales; family Fagaceae; genus Castanea; species Castanea crenata. The sequence continues at coordinate 75,767 of JAGHPS010000420.1, read as the reverse complement.
TAAGGCGTCAGTTTCAACCCCAATCCACCAATGGGGAGAGGTGAGACATTCAAGCCTTGGGGTGGTGCACCGTATGGAAGATGGAGAGCTATGGGTGGCATTTTGCTTCCTGGACAGGCTGTGGCTTTGCAAGGCTTCGGAGATGGAACGGGTTAGGCCGTTCAAAGTAGGGGACAAGGTGAGGATTAGAGAAGGGCTGGTGACCCCACGTTGGGGATGGGGAATGGAGACACATGCGAGTAAGGGACAAGTGGTGGGGGTAGACGCAAATGGGAAGTTAAGGATCAAGTTCCGATGGAGAGAAGGGAGGCCATGGAATGGAGATCCTGCTGATATTGCTCTTGATGAGAGCTCGGTTGGCATAATGGGCAATTCATGACAACCCTCCAACCTATGTTCCTTCCAGTTGTGTCCTAAGCCCTATGGGTTTTTGGCCTCTTAACTCATTTAGAGAAGTGGAAGGCTGGAAGCCATTGCTATTCCGCCGTGCAACCAGAGACCTACATTGGATCCATACCTTTGTTGCAATGGGCGCTATGACGGCCGGATTTACATATTGTTAATAAACAAAAGAGTACAAGGGATGGACAGTGGACAAAAGAAGGGGGAGAAATTGGGTTGCCTTACTGTTAATTATAGGGAATACCCGCAGCCAAGAGAAAAGGTGCATTAGGCTATTTGTATTTCATAGATGTTTGTAGTTGACAAGCTTTGAGGTATATATATGATTATTTATATCATTGTACAAATTGAACCCTTTGATCTTGTGAGTTATTACATTTTTGTCTCTCCGCAACCTTCCGCTTTCTTTCTTTGGGCCTTACAGATCAGATGTTCTTTATTTTCCTTAAGCAAAACCGACCAAGTCATATTGAGACACATGTTGACTTAAAACCATTAGGGAAACATGGTATTCAATTTTCAGTGCGTTCATAGACGACCCACCAAATGCAAGTGCCTTGTATTTCAACAAGCCCGAGACAAAGCCCACTTTAATGGATTCTTGAATTAATTCATGGAAGCCCTTTAATCGGGGAGGATTGTCTTCCACTTCCATAGGACCATTATGAAAAAGGTTATGGTTGATGTGACACTATATGTAGTATAACACCAGATTGTGTTTGGCTGCTTCTATATTTGTGTTTTGAAAAACAGAAGAGAAGTAATTATCTTCATTTCATTCTTATTATTGAAAGTTAGGAATATATTTGATAGTTAAAAATATGATCTTGATAGAGGTGGTGGTGAAAACATGATGCTATTACCGGTGATTGGAGTAACATGGTTGTCTTAGAAGATTGGCTGTATAAAAACATCGGCAATCAGAGATGATAGTAGGGCGGGGTGTGGAATACAATTATTTTGATCAAGGCGGAGTAGGCGAAAATAACAGTGGTGCTGGAGATGGATGGAGATGATGGTAACAATAATGTTAGTACTTGTTACTGCTTGTATTGGAAATATATGATAATGGGAATTTAGTGTTAATGAAGGTGATGATACTAGAAATGATAACAGTATCAAAATATAGATGATAAGGAATGGGCAAAGGCAATGGTGATGGTGACACAACTATGATAGTGTTGCTAATTGTAAAGGTTGCAGACTCTGCTGATAATTACATGAAGATAACGTTGTTATACGATGTCATTAGTTGTGGTATCAAGGTTGTTGTGGTGGTATGAACTATGAAGTGATTGTAATTGTATTGTGGTGGTGATGGTGATAGATGGTGAAGATAATAATAGTGGCAGTATGACTAACAAAAGTAAACGTAATGCTTTTTGTCCACGAAAAAGAAGGAAAAAGTAAACTTAATGCTCGGAAATGGTATGTTGGTTGTGATGGTAATCAATATGATAATGAAAATGGTGGGGAATGGTGACATGGTGATTGTAATGGCAATAAGAAAATAAGTGATTTGACTGCAAAAACATTATGGTAACGTGGTGGCAAAATAGTCGTTGTAGTAGCAACTAGCGAAGTGACAATTGATGATGGTAGTAGACTAGGTAGTGCCGAGGTGGTGTTAGTATGGTTGAGGTCGAGATTATTGTGGTAGATACACTTAGAATAGCTAGGTTTCACTTTTCTAGGTGGAACATTATGGTAACGTGGTGGCAATATAGTCGTTGTAGTAGCAACTAGCAAAGTGACAATTTGATGGTAGTAGACTAGGTAGTGCCGAGGTGGTGTTAGTATGGTTGAGGTCGAGATTATTGTGGTAGATACACTTATAATAGGTTTCACTTTTTTAGGTGGGCTGAGATGTGTCTTTGATGTGTTGCACATAGGTGATAGCTGAGTGGCAAATTTAGAATTTTTTTTTCAAGGAAAGTCAATGAGTGAAACTTAAAATATGCTTTTCATTTTTAAGAAAAAAAAAAATGTAAGGAGAATAAGAGTCTGTTTAGATGTTGCTTATTTTGCTAAAAATTGAAAACTTATTGCTGAAAACACTATAGTAAAATAATTTTTAAATATAAATACTGCCATGTGGGACCCAGGAGTGCATGGTTATGCGCGCTTTTCACTTTTTGGTTGGGTCGTAAATAGTGCAGTGGAATCTAGCAAAAAATGTAAACGCATTTGCAAGCAAACACACGCTGAGTGTTTTTTTAAAACCTAGGTGGCCCTCCACCCTCCACCCTCCACCAATGGGTCCAATGGCATCCTATCTATTGAAATCAAATCCTGTGAAATAGGAGAACTAGGAATTGAGCTCTGAATTGCATTGCATGCAATTGCTCTCAACAACTAAGATTAAAAATTAAAAAAATGAGCTTTTAATTCCAATCCTTAAATAAAAAAATGAAAAAAGTTTTTGTGAGAGGAATGAGAGTAACTGCACCTCGTGCAATACCCAGAGTGTTGCACAAGATCCTAATCCGGGAACCAATTGGGTCATATACCCCTTACAAAAAAGACACCGGTGAACTTTGATTAATGGTTAGACAGTTACAACAGCACGTTTAATTCATACATGTTGAGAAGCAAATAAGTGTCCTCATACACTTCCACAAATTTTTTTTTTTTTTTGCGCACTTATTAGTTTTTTTATTTTTTATTTTATTATAGCTTGGCACTTATTAGTTGTTAGACTTGCTTGGGGTAGACTAATTTGAGAACTTTGGGTATATATAACTTTTATCTATAAATTTGTAGTAATGTATGTTTACACTTCTTTTATGGACAAAAACAAATCTCAAAACATTTTTATAATAAGTTGAAGTGTTAACTCACTATAGGTTAAAATAGATTGAAATAAAATTATATTGGGATCCATCGTAACTCAAAATTAGTGTTGTGAGAATTTGTTATATCCTTAGACTTTCTTATATGTTTATCATTGGTAGGCCAAAAAAAAAAAAAAAAAACACTTTGATCAAAGGTAAAAGAGAAATCGTCATTTTTTTTCTTCTATGCTCACTAATTAATTGATTTTGTTTTTGTTAAGTAATATTTTAATGTGTTAACATATGATAAAATTTTGTAATTTTTTTTTGCCGTTTAATTAATTTTTTTTATACTTATTTTAAAATATTGTTATAAGTAGAAGGCATGAATTTTTTTTTTTTATAAACAGCAATGTAATTTTTCTTTCTATTACTAATTTTTACCTATTATAATATATTCTATAGTCTATAATAATATAAAACTGAAAACATTTTTTTGGTTAACCTCATGATTTTTTGTCACATAAGTTTTGAAACCTCACAATTTTACACACACACACACACACACACACACACATAATTAAGTTTAAATTATATTCTATATTTAAAAATTCAATTAGAATAACATATCTATTTTCTTTAAATAATAGATTAGATATCTCATCTCTAAAAAAAAATTAAATAGTTCCATCTACAAACATAACATAATAAATACTTATTAATAATCACCTTGATTACCTATATACACTTAATTGAGTTTAAATTATATTCGATATTTAAACACCCAATTATAATTACATATCATATTTCTTTAAATAATAGAATAACCATTGCACACCAATGACGTGATAGTTATTCCATAAGTATAAAATTCTTGGGGGGGGGGGGGGGCAAGGGGCAAGGGGTGGAGTTTAAGTCTCTAGGAATGAGTTTTATACACATATTACTTAGATTAGGTTAGAATAAAATTTTTACCTTGCATAAAAAAAAATTCATATACAAAATCAACCATAATAAATACATATCAATAATGACCATAATTATATATTTAATAGTTCCACTTGAAAAAAGATCATTATAATATCCATTAATAACTATCATAATGATCAACTTTCATATTTAATGATATTTAATATACAAATACAATTATATAATATGACTATTAATAACTATCACATTATCAAATTTTATATTTAAATATAAAATAAAAGAGAGAAATAAACCATTTTTAAAAAAAAATTTATATTTTATTAAAAATTTTCATGCAATGCACAAGTTGTTGACTAGTATTTATATATGAGAGATGTTACGTCACAACATTTTACAACGTTTTCACAACAAATCACAGGTGGTTAGTTGTTATTGGTTCAAATTTGAATCTAACACGAAGATTACTTTTTTACCCCAACAATAACAACCAATAACAACTTGCCACTTAGGATTTGTTGTAAAAATGTTGTGAAAATATTGTGGACATATCATTTCTCTTTTTAAATACTTTATATGGAGTGGATTCCAGTTAACTCAACTAGCAAATCTCTTGTTGTTGAATATGAGATCTTGGGTTCAATGTGTCTATATAAAAAACCAATTGGTACTTGATCTAATGATGATCAAAGAGCAATTATCAAAAGCAAACGTCATAGACTGAAACCATCTAAAAAAATTATATGCACAAAGATAATCAAAATCATACAAATATATATATATTGTTTACGGTTTATTGGAGGTCTAATTTATTTATTTATTCTTTATTAAAGGGTCTTATTTATACTTTGTTGTTATTTTTTGAAAGGAAAGAGAAGGAAAAAAAAAAAAATCTAAGTTTGTCTGCTTCTCTATTTTTTTGATGGAACCTCGTGTATAGATAGTTTTCATATTTCTAGTGTTTGATAACATCAGAAAATAAGCAAAAAGAAAACCATATTGGGTAAGTAATGCTTATTTTTAGATATTTTTCCACTAATTTTTTTTTATAAAAATAACTCTATCTTACTACAAGCTAATAAGAGATGTTGTAAAATTATTTTTCAACTATTTAAAGTTGCTATCAAATATAGAAAAATGAGATAATTTTATAGAAAATATTTTTTTAGAAAATGACTAATTTTCTAAAAAACATTGGAGGCGTTTGGTAATATTGTTCTAGTAACGTTGTTTGTATTTTTGAAAATACATGTGAATAAAAAATGTGTGAAAATAAATGTAATTTTTTTAAAAAATTGAAAATTATTACTCAAAATCATGTAACAAATTGCCCATATCTATCCGGTCATTATGTACCATCACTACCAACTACTAACAAACCTTTTTTTTTTTTTGAGAGAGAACTACTAACAAACCTAAATATTATTTCATATAAAAAATGTTTGTTAAATAAAATCATTTTGTAAAATTATTTTTGGGGTGAGATAAAACATAAAACAAAGTAAAATAGTAGTACTAAAAAAAAAGAAAAAAAGAGTGCAAATCAGATCGAAGGGACAAGAGTGGCCCCACTAAATCTTCACCGTTAAATCCCCACCGTCCCGTTCAAACCGCCAACCAATCCAAACACAGCAAGCCTTTTTTAAAGTTTTTATAAAACCCACCACGAGTTGACTTCGTCTCCCCACTATCCCAATCACCTACAACCGACACCACAAGCCTCCAAGTGTACCCTCCAATCAAATCCTTCACATCCAAAAACAAAACTCCACACGTCCTTCTCCGATTCAATTCCTCACCGTTACACACTGCTCCGCGCACCACCAAAACAAGTCCCCTCAATATATCAAAATAATCACGTGGTATTATTTGATATATTTTTTTTTTGGGAGAGTTTTTTTGTGACAAAGCCCGCACCGTCGGATCCGAGATTTGTGATGCGACGTCGCATTGAGAAATCGCCTCGCCGCTGTGGACGGTGGTAGAAGTGGAGTAATTGGTAAATGTTGTTGTTGTTGTTGTTAGTACAGAGAGAATAAGGAAAAGATTGATTTTCATTGACAAGAAATCTAGAGAGAGAGAGAGAGAGAGAGAGAGAGAGAGTGTTGAGTAATGTGTGATTTGGTGGCCCGCACGGGTCGGCATCAACAGCGCTACGATGCTGGTTGTCGCCTTGTAGCCGGGTATACGCATTTTGTTTTTTTTTGTTGTGTAGTTTTGTTTCCTTTACTTTCTCTCTCATTCAATGTGTGTATATGTGTGAGTATATATGCATGCATGTATGGTGTTTGTATGAATGCTCAACTATTTTATATATGTATGTGTTTAATGTTGATTGATGTGATGTGGCTTTTGGTTTGTTTGTGTTTTTAGATATTGGAGTCGTTTTCAGCTGGGACAATGTGTTGACAATTGATTTTATTTTATTATTTGGAGTCTAGAGGGCTATTTAAAAAAAAAAAAAAAAAAATTTAAAGAAAAACAAAGGTAGAAAAGAGATCGTGGTGATGTTTTAGAAGTGGGTTTTGGAAGAATATGTGATTTGGGTGTAAATGAGATTGTTTGCAGTTTCTTAGAAATGATGTTTTAGAGTTGGATTTTGGTGTTGTTTGGAATAGTGTTTTCAAAAGTTTGATTGGGTATTTAGTTTTATGAGTTGTGTTAGGGTGGTGGTGGTAGAAGTTGGATTAGGGAATTTATATATTGGTTTTGTGGGGATGCTTGCCGAAAGGGATAGGAGGAGGATGAGGATGAGGAATTTGGTGGTCTGTGGGATGGGTTATGTTTGAGAAGGACCATGCAAGTGTAAGGATAGGATAGCCTTGTGAAGTCATTTTCTCAATAATGTGAGGTCGTGGTGTGATAGAATAGGTTTTGTTAGGAGGGGTTGTGTGAAGTGAATTTTAGAATGCGATTGAAGAGCTGATAATGGTGGGGTGAATGACTTCTTAACCCCAAAAAAAAAAAAAAGGGCTAGAGAACACATTTAGGCAATTATTTAGCAATGAATTGTTTCATTGTTCATGTTTGCATATCAGCTGTTCTGCCTTTTGTTGTCTGTGTTATTGGAATCTTTGGCACCATGAGAAGTCGCAATGACTTGGTTGATAGCATTTTATGAAATAAAACTATTGAATTGGAAGTAGTAGGTTACCCTAATGGTTATTCAACTTCATAAACAAGGTGCATTTGGTAAGGTAAAGATTCTCACCACTGTTAAGCATGATATAACCTTTGAGCAGCTTGTAGTGAATTTGGGTGACATTATAGTGTGGATGGATTCTTAGTAGATTATTTGATTGAGGAATGAATACAATGTGCTATGTCCTAGGCAACACGCTTGCAAAAAAATTTCTGAATTTTTTTTATAAATTTTTTTATAATTAACAAATTATTTTCTGAATTAAAACACTCTACACTTCTCATGGATATTTATAGGCAAATACAATGCATGATATTCATACAATAATGGTTGGACTACTTCCAACATAATAGGCCAACTTCCTACTTCCTTGGTAGATAACCTCCTATAAACACAAACTAGGCCCTAACATTTGGCAACAAGACTCTATAAATAATTTTGACCAAATTTAGTGACAAATAAAAGTCACTTGGACAGATGAAGAAAATGACGTGTCACCCACATGGCTGCCACATAATTTGGCTCTATGCTCCTGCATCACAAGGGCAACTTAATCACGGTGTCCGCACAATGCCTGCTTGACCCTTTGATATCACTTGCCAATGGTCTACCACTGTAATTAGCACTTATTGATGAAGGCTAGGGCCAGAAGGAATATAATTGAGGAAAATAGATCGATCTGTGAAGAGTCTTCAAAAGCTCTTTCGAGAGGGAGGTTGAGGTTGGTCTTGATAATTACGCCTAATTTCTTTAGTTGATAATCCTTGATATCTGCTCAAACAAGTGCCTAGTGTGTCCTTGATATCTGCAGTAGTTTCTGTGAAGTAGCTCCCAATGAACATGGAATAGATAGACATTGAAATGCACCAAACACGGTTGATGTGAGATGCCTGTGTGTGCCATCTTTTCTGGGGTTGAGCTTGGTTGCACTTGCATGCATCTGTTTGTAGGCCATTCATGATCAAACTTATGCCTTATGTGGACCATATGGAAACAGGTTCAATCACATATTCATTGATGTGGAGTCATCTATTTTGTGAGTTTTTTGTTTTTGGCAATCATTGTATCAGTGGGTTGCAGGTTTTGGCAGTGTTATTTCACTTCCTTTTGTAGATTTTGTTGAGTATTTAAACTTTAAATTGTAACTTATTTTAGGAATTCAATGCATACTGGTTGTAAGTATTGATTTCCTCTTTCTAATAAAATAGTTATCTTCTTCTTAAAAAATAAAATTTGTAACAATATAAAAAAGAAGAAGAAAGTTTATCATAATATATATATCTTTTCAGTTGGGACTTATATTATTGGTTGTAACATTAGGGGTATTGGCAAAGGATTCCTATTATGTTTGGTGCACTGAAGCTAACTGAGCAGATTATTACAGGTGTATTCCATTTAGGTATAGAGATTCAGATGTGAGTGGCAATTCGAATTCTGAGAAGATTGTTGAGGTGCTTATGATTAACTCAACTAGTGGGCCAGGTCTCCTGTTTCCAAAGGTAATAAGTATTTTTTTTTTCTCTGAAAATTTACTTTGATGAGAATTGTTATCTATTTTTGGTTCACTTCTCTGCTAGCTTGCTTATTAAAATGTTATGGTCTCTCTCTCTCTCTCTTCACACACACACTCACACACACTGGAGATTAATATTTAGGCCAAGTGCAGTACAAGTTGAATTTTCAGTAGGAAATGAACATGCTTTGAATCAATTTACAGTCTCCAAATTCTTTGCAGAAGTTGTCATGCCAACTTCTTGCTTTCCATTTTCCTTATGTTTTTTTTTTAGCTGCTTGGTTAGTCCAGTTCTTGATTATATGTCCCCTGTCAAGACTTTATTCTGTTTGGATTATGGCAGTTCTATTTGCTGGTAAAATTACATGGATAATATTATGTGTTTCTTGGGAAGTGTGAGTGGAGTCCCTGCATAATTAGCTTTTATGCATTATTAGATTACACTTGCAGTCCCCATAATAAGCTGAAGCTTTAATATTATAGAAGGTTGTTCCATTTGCAGGAAGACATCAATTTCATTTGTTCCATCCATAGCTTATTGGTGACACCTAAATTTTACTATTCACTCCCAAAATCATGTGTCAAGTTGAATTTTGTGATGCTTTGAAGTTATTTTAGGACCAAAAGTTAATAGGGATGGTTGATAGTGCAATATTTACTTGGAGGTTGATAAGATTGTTTGCTTGGCACTATATCCATTTTTAAGAGTACAATTACCCCTTAGTTATCACTAACCTCTTGGGAGCAATCTTATGACCTTAGAATTTTAGGGTATAGAGGTAAACTAGAACTGAAAAAGGTATATCCTATTGGGTACTTGTACATTTCAGTTTAGCAAATATTCTGGTTTGTTCTGACTGGGTGAATTGCCTATGAAAAATTTCAAGGAATTTTCCAGTCAGTTTTGTAGGAGGCAAAGGACCTTACCAGGATTAGGTCACGGTCCATTGCCTTCATGAAGATGGTATACTGGAAGTGAACAATGTCAGTTAAACAGGAGAAGGATGTGGAGATTTATGATTGGCCATGCATGGATTCTATTATGCTTGGCAAATATGCAAGTTCTATTTAATAATAAATAAACCATATTAGAAGGCATTCGGGCGATGACACCCAAGTACATGAGTAGAGGAATGGAAATTGTGGTAGTTTTGTAGATGGTTCACAGTTGCCAGGCCAACTTAACTATTGGAGAAATGCATGGAGGCCTGTGGCAGTTGATATGTCAACATATGTCAACACTCTAGGTTCTGTCATATTGTGCTGTAGAACTATATTTTGGAAGGTATTGGGCAGGAAGCTTTTATTCTAAGTAAACTAACTGATCTTGAACCAAATCTCAATATGTAGCAATGCAATTTAAATTAAACCAATATCAAGATTTATGCTGGTGCATATCTGATTGATCATTGATGGTCCCTAACTGATGACATGTGTGTTTTTGACAAGTAATAAGAATTTGGGAATTCCTTCATTGAATTCAAAAGTTTGATTCTTTTTTGGGAAGCAACATGAGATATTTATTTGCAGTTTTTATTGGTAAGTCTTTTTCAAATGTAGTGCAAATTAGCTAGTTTATGATTACTTGGGAAATTCTATTTGGTGTGGTTTTTATAAATTTCTGTTATTTGCTTTCCCTACCATCATTTAGATAGTGGGAGGTGATAATTATACAATTGTTTTTATGAATTGTTCTTTTCCTTTTATAGGGTGGTTGGGAGAATGATGAAACTGTTCAGGAGGCAGCAGTAAGGGAAGCTATTGAAGAGGCTGGAGTTCGAGGGGAACTAATGGTGATTTTGATTTTAATAAATTTGATGTTGTTCTTGTTTTTTTCTTCTTCTTTTTCCATTGAACTTGTGTGATATTGTTATAAACCCTTTTGATTATTTTATAGTCACTTAATCTTTTGAAGGTCTTGAAGTTGATCTGATTTTTATGTTTCAATTGTTGCATTATTAGTTTGCTTAATTCTCCCATGTTTATCTTGGACTGCTTTTGGAGAAGCAATAATATTCTGTTTTTGTTTGTATATATCTGCCTTGTTAGTTGTGATTGTCGCTTTAGATGCCTACATTTCAATGCAGATAAAACTTTGATTGCTGTTGCAATTATTGTTTGTTTGTTTACTGAATTTTTGAAAATACAATATTTGGCATCCTAGTCCTAGATTTAGCAAAATGCTGGACAGTTTCCACTCATGTTGTCGATGACATTTGTTACAGTTTAGCAGAAAGGTTTTAAGAAAATACCGAAAGATATTGCTGCACTTGTTTTGATTATGGCATATTCAAGTTATACATTAAGTTTGTTTCTATTTCTTGGTTTCAGGATTTCTTGGGTTATTATCCCTTTAAGAGTAAAACCCACCAAGATGAGTTCTGCCCGGAAGGTTCATGTAAAGCTGCAATGTTTGCTTTGTTAGTCAAGGAGGAGCTTGAGTCATGGCCAGAGCAGAGCACCCGAAACCGAACTTGGTTGACTGTACCAGAGGCACTGGATAGGTGCCGGCATCCATGGATGAGGGATGCCCTGGAGAATGGCTTCTCTAAATGGCATGCAGGGAAGGACATCTCTGAACACCATTGACTTGCTGGGTGCACATGAAGTAAATGCAAAAGTTAAGGATTACATTGTAATTGTCTTCTCAAGTTTATTTTTTCTATTCTTATGAGTGCCTCTCTGACATTTTAATTCAGAGAGTATTCATGTGACTTTAGCTCAAGTTTTAAGTCCCCTCCAAGATGTTCACTAATGTATAACTTGAAAAGTTTAGCTATTAATGTGCCTCATTCTCCATGACCACATAATTAGAAAGTTAAGAAAGAGAGAACTACTAGGCTCTTTTTCCTACTGATCGACTTGTCGAGCATCTAAAGTCATGAATGTCTTAGCTTGTCCTCAATTTGTGCTTTTGTTGAGTTGGGAAAGTTCTAATTTTGTGTATTATTTATTTATTTATTAATATCTTGTTAACATTGAAGGGATACTAGTTTTATTTTTCGTAGTATTATTTAGTCTTCAATTTTAGCATATTTTTAGTTATTGAATTCTAAACTTCTATGTTTCATACGTTCCCCCCAAGCTAAATCTCTGGTTCTCTTAGAATTTTGTGATTAAGATTTGACGAAACCGCAATACACGAGGAATTCATTTTGGGTGGATAGACCACTGGACATGATTGCCGTAGTCTACCCAAAGTACTAAATAATTTTTCAAGTAGTTCAAAATTACAATCCTCCATTTGATATGGTCCAAGTACAAATAAGAAAATCAATTAAAATCTAATAGAGCTGTTGAAATGAGCTAGAAGATTACATGGCATATATAACCTGTTGGGATGGTGACACGTGTTCACTTTTGATCACATGTTATTATTCCAACAAGTCTTGCACATAACACAAGCCAATATATAATAAAGAAATATTGTTAAGCACCAACATTAAAATTTTTGACAATTTTATTGATTCTTAACTGAACTTACCCACTGAAATCAATATTTTAATTAAAAAAAAAAAATCAAGTAGTGTCACTTTTTATAGCTGACGGTTATTTTACCTTTTTACTTTTATTTTTATTTTTTCACTCTATTTAAATGTTCGGGAGATAAACACCTTGGGGTAACTCTTTGAGTAATTAATATAATATATTACAAATGCACTTAACCAAAAAGCATAAACTCATATGCATGTGCTCAAATATGTTATATCAAATACTCATTCATTTTAAATGAAGTTACCTTTAATTAATGATGGTATTTGTGGGGGAGATAAGTTCAAGAATACGTATTTATATATATATTGGGCTGAAGGCCCAATTCGAGGATGTTAAAGCAGTTTGAGGATGAATAAATATCTTACTAAAGATTTGTGTTGGTGCATAGGGAGGTAAAATTTGATTATAATCATCGAGAAGGTGGTCCAAGGAGGAATACTTCCTCGGCTCGGCTCAGCTAAGCGGAGGTCAGAATGAATTGTCTGCCGCCTAGAGGCAACATCCCCTAGGACTCTGTTGATAAGGATATGCACCACCAGGGTATAGGACAAAAGGAAACTATGAAATATTTAAAGGGAAAGCTGCTATCACCGCATTAAATGCCATACAGCTAACTCTCTGGCCGCATTAATGAGGAAGTGATGTCTGAGTAGTATGGCTCAGCTTTACAGCTGTTTCCAAAGGCTTTAGGAAGGGGTTGATGAGACGAGTATCCAAGAAAAAGAAACTATCCATACGTGGAGGTTAAGGAGAAGAGGGAGAAAGATATAAAAGGCAGAGGAAACCCCCAGAAGAAGGGGATCGGAGAAAAAAAAGAAGAAAAAACACTATAGACTTCATAAGAATATCTATAATTCTGACCTTAAGAAGAAGAAAATATAAGAATCGACCTCCTTGACTTGAGTCCGAGGACAGTTTACACTGTACAAACTATTCCATCTTCATCATACTATCATCTTGGATCATTGTCATTGATATCTACACTCATTAGAACCTAGATTTCTAACTCACTCTTTACAAATTCATTGTATTGGGCATTTTGGGCCTATTCCCTTCTTATTTTGGGCTTAGGTGTAAAATGTGTCCTTACAATTGGTGCTATCTGTGAGAAATCTTGGTGTTTTATTGAGTGTAACATTCAGTGATGGTAGATTCAGGCCCTTACCAGGCAGAGTCTTCGGGGTCCCAACATCAAGGTCATCCCCTTAATCTTGAGCAAAGAGGGGACTGGGAAGGGAGTGTGCACACCACCCATATTGACATGAGTCAATCTCAAGGTGGAAGCCACGTTTCTCACGCGGATAGTGCTAGGGCCATGCAACTGGAGATCAATCATTTGAAGAGGAAGTTACATCATGAACGACGGAAGCGGACTGCTTCCATTTCTGACCCTTCTTCTGATGATGGTGGGAATAGCAGTTACAGACTCAGATTAAGGACTTCCCCTAGTGAGTCTCTCTCCTATGAAGAGGACAACCCTCATGGCCGTAAGAGTAGGAACTCATCATGCAAAGGCCTAGGGACCGACGCTATAAGCAGAACATTGAACCAAATTTCTAAATCACCCTTCACGCATGAATTGACGCAGGGAAACTTCCTTGGTGCTTCACTCAGCCAACATTCACCATGTACAATGGTTGAACAAACCCTGTGGAGCATGTGAGCCATTTCAATTAGATGATGGCTGTGCATTCCAAGAATGAGGCTCTGATGTGCAAAAATTTTCCCTCCAATTTGGGACCTGTGGCGATGAGGTGGTTTAATGGTTTGGGAGCAAGTTCTATTAATTCGTTTAAGAAACTTACCTAGGTGTTTGGATCTTGCTTCATTACGTATAGTAGGGTCCTTCGGCCTTTAGATTGCTTACTATCCATGACTATGCGAAAAGGAGAGACCTTGAAGACGTACTCAGACAGGTACTGGGAGATGTTCAATGAGATTGATGGAGACTTTGATCATGTGGCCATAAGAACTTTCAAGGTCGGCCTACCTGCCGAGCATGGTTTAAGGAAGTCATTATCTGGGAAACTAGTTAGTAATGTGCGCTAGCTTATAGAGTGTATTGACAAGTATAAGCGGGTCGAGGAGGATCAAAAACTAAGTAAAGGCAAAGCGAAGGTGGTCCCTCAGGATAGGAGGGACTTCAGGTCGTACAGATTCAATAATAATCATCCTCGGTGGAATTTTTCTGGCAGTCTGGGATTGTTGCTATACCACAGGTGGTTAATGCGTTGTTTCGAGAGCCAGTGCATCAAATCTTAAAAAAAAAAAATCAAGAATGAACCTTTCTTTCAATGGCCTAATAAAATGGGAGGAGACCCTACAAGGCGCAATCAAAACCTTCATTGTCAATACCACCAGGAGCGAGGACATACAACAGAGGATTGTCGAACTCTGTGGAGCCATCTGTAGCAGTTTGTTCGAAGTGGCAAGTTAAAGCAATTCCTGTATCATCCCAATGGGCAGGGACTCCCGACAGGATCGGGATTTCAGAGGGATGCTTCTTCAAAATCGCCTTTAGGAACCATCAATGTTATTCTTGCTGCCCTAGGAGGAGTTGGTTCTCACTACTTTAGGGTGTTATCCATAGCCTAACCACCTGTAGGGACATCCTTCCCAGAGCCGAAGAGGAGCAGGATGGGGGTTCGTCCAGCGCTGATTTTTTCTGATGATGATAAGGCTGGTACTTTACAGCCACATGACGATGCATTGGTGATTACTCCCAGGATAGGAGGGTATGATGTAAAGCAGGTAATGGTTGATCAAGGGAGTGGGGTAGAGATTATGTATCCTGACTTGTATAGGGGGCTGGGACTGAAGTCTGGAGATTTAACCAGTTACGATTCACCCTTGGTAGGCTTTAATGGGAAGGTAGTCATACCAATGGGGCAGATCAAATTGCCAGTGGAAGTTGGATCGGAGGTGGTAGAAGTAAATTTCATCGTGGTAGATGCGTTTTCTCCTTACACAGCCATCCTGACAAGACCTTGGCTTCATGCCTTGGGGGGTCTCCTCTACCTTGCATTTGAAGGTGAAATATCCATCTGGTGGCTAAGTTAAGGAGTTGATAGGAAGTTAGTCTATGGCTAGGCAATGTTTGGTGGCCGTGATTAGACATCAGGCTAAAGGAGAGTCCTTAGCGTCAAATGAGCAAAGCTTGTAGCAATCAAAGGAGCTAGTGTTATCTAGGAATTCAATGGAGATGGTAGAGTGTGAAGGGTTAGAAAAGGTTATTATAGGTAATGATATGGAGAAGTACTTTCAGGTTGGAGCTCAACTGCCTCCTTAGGAGAATGACAAGTTGATAATGTATCTTAGGGAAAACATTGATGTGTTTGCTTGGAGTGCTTACGAGGCTCCGGGAGTGGATCTGAGCTTCATTTTTCATCATTTCAATGTCAACCCAACTGTTATACCGAGGAAGCAACCACTTCGGTGATCATCAAAAGAGCATTTCAAGACTGTCAAGGAGGAGGTAATTAAACTCAAACAAGTAGGGGCTATCAAGGAGGTATTTTATCCTAAGTGGTTGGCTAATACAGTAGTAGTGAAAAAGAAGAATAGGAAATGGCGAGTATGTGTAGACTTTACAGATTTGAACAAAGCTTGCCCCAAGGATCCCTTTCTAATGCCTCGTATAGATCAATTGGTGGATGCTACTGTTGGGCATCCTAGGATGAGTTTTTTGGACGCTTTTTAAGGATATCATCAGATACCCTTGGCACTAGATGATAAGGAGAAAATTGCCTTCGTCACTCCTATAGGAAATTATCACTACAAAGTGATGCCCTTTAGCTTAAAAAATGTAGGGGCTACCTATCAGAGGATGATGACCAAGATGTTTGAGCCACAGCTAGGAAAGAACATTAAGGTTTATATAGACGATATGGTGGTCAAGAGTAAAGTATAGTCCGAGCATGTTGGTGATCTAGGGAATATCTTTGGGATATTAAGGAAGCACAATCTTTGCCTTAACACTTCTAAGTGCTCTTTTGGCGTTGGTTCAGGAAAATTCTTAGGATATATGGTTACTCACTGAGGAATTGAAGTCAATCCTGACCAGATTAAAGCAATCAACAATTTGCGGCCACCTCGGAATCCCAAAAAGGTTCAGAAGTTGACAGGGATTACTGTTGCCCTAAACTGATTCATTTCTCGGTCAGTCGATAGATGCAGACCTTTCTTTAAATTGCTGAAAAAATGGAAGAGATTTGAGTGGACTGAGGAGTGTGTCTTGGCCTTCTAGTAACTGAAAGAATACCTTTCTCGGCCACCTATTATGTCCAGACTTGAGGTGGATGAAGTTTTTTTTGCATATATTGTTGTTGCTTTTCATGCTGTGAGCTTAGTGCTGGTATGGGTTGACAATGGTGTGTAGAGGCCAGTCTATTATGTGAGTAAATCACTGCATGAAGCCGAGGTTCGTTACTTAGCACTGAAAAAAGCCATTTTGGCAATGGTACACGCTACACGTAAGCTCCTCCACTACTTCTAATCTCATACAGTTATTATCCTAACTCAACTTCCACTTAAATCGTTACTTCGGAGTGCTGACTATACTAGAAGAATTGCTAAATGGGGCACAATTTTAGGGGTTTTTGATATCAAGTACATGCCTCGTACCTCTATTAAGGGTCAAGTTCTCGCAGACCTGGTGGCCGAGTTTGCTAAGCCTTCTGTAGAAGAAAAAGAAGACAAGCAGAACATGGATGGAAAATCAGTTGGCGTGGTTGCCCTTCAAGAGCCTTTGTCTTGGAAGGTGTATGTGGATGGTGCGACAAATCAAAGAGGATCAAGAGTGGGATTAGTTATAGCTTCTCTTGAGATGATCATTATCGAAAAATCCTTAAGGTTGGGTTTCTCAGCCACAAATAATGAAGCTGAATATGAGTTCCTGTTGGTTGGGATGACCATAGTCCAGAAGTTGGGAGGAAAGGCAGTAGAGATGTTTTTTGACTCAAGATTGATTGTTGGCCAAGTAGAAGGGGAATTGGAGGCCAAAGATTTGAGAATGCAACAATATTTGAATCATGTAAGACATTTGCAGTCGAAGTTTGAATCTTTCACTTTATTGGAAGTCCCTAGGAGTAAGAATACTCACACTAATTCCCTGGCCACCCTCGCAACATCCTCGACTTAGGGCTTACCTCAGGTTATCCTCGTTGAAGACCTTTACAAGCCTACTAAGGCTAAAGGTGGTATGACCTGAATTCATCAAATCAAGGCAGGACCTAGTTGGGTGGATCCTATAATGCTATTCTTGAAGGAAGACATCTTGCCTGAAGAGAAGTCCAAGGCGGATTAAGTACGTAGAAAAGCACCTCGATTCTAGCTATCCGATGACCAAAAGCTGTAAAAATGCTCTTTTTTTAGACCATACCTGTTGTGTATACACCCTGAAGCAATAGAGCTACTTCTAGAAGAATTACATGAAGGGATTTGTGGAAGTCACATGGGAGGCAGATCCTTGTCTCATAAGGCTCTTACCCAAGGGTACTGGTGGCCAAACATGCAGAGGGAAGCACAAAAGTATGCGAAGAAGTGTGACCAGTGTCAGAGGTTTGCTCCCAACATTCATCAACCAATGGGCATCTTCAATCCTCTATCCAGCCCTTGGCCTTTTGCTCAATGAGGCTTGGATATTGTAGGACCTTTCCCTAAGGCAGTAGGGAATAAGAGGTGGCTGCTTGTCGGCACAGATTATTTCACTAAATGGGTTGAAGCTGAGCCATTATCAAATATCAAGGACTTGGATGCAAAAAGATTTGTTTGGAAGAACATTGTCACCAGGTTTGGAATTTTGCATACCCTTATTTCAGATAATGGCCTTCAGTTTGATAGTAAGGCCTTCAGAAGATATTGTTATGTTTGGGCATTACGAATAGATATTCCACCCCAGTTTATCCCCTGGGGAATGGACATGCCGAGGTTGTCAATAAAGTAATAGTGAATGGGCTTAAGAAGAGGTTGAACGATGCTAAAGGAAAATGGGTAGAAGAACTACCACACGTTCTTTGGACTTATCAGACTACACCTCGTAGGTCCACAGGGGAGACCCCTTTTTCAATGACTTATGGGGCCGAGGCTGTAATTCCTCTCGAAACTGGTTTCCCAACGCTGGAGACGAGTTCTTTTACTCCAAGCAGCAATAGTGGGTTGTTAGAGAGTAGCTTAGATTTGATTCAAGAATGAAGAGAAAACGCCATGGTTTAGCTGGCGTACTATCAATATAAGCTCAAACAAGACTATGATTCCCATGCGAAGTTAAGGCCATTAATGCTAGGGGATTTGGTATTAAGGAAGGTGTTGGATACTGCAAAGAACCTAGCCTGGGGCAAGTTAGGGCCCAATTGGGAAGGGCCGTATCGTGTTACTTCTGTAGCTGGAATAGAGGCTTATTATATGAAAGATCTAGATAAAAATGTTGTACCACGCCTCCAAAATGTAAATAACTTGCGAAGAGTATTATTATTAATGAAGGTCTTTTCTGTTATATATCGCTTACTACTTTATGCGTTACATTTCTCATTATAGCTAGGTATCAAACAGAACCTTGGTTATGCATGGTTCCTCGGACCACATGCCTTAGATAAATTGATATTTTTCAACATTTTTCTAAGTGTTAAACAGCATCTTAGTTATGTCTGGTTCCTCGAACTATCTACTTTGGGTAAATTAGCACTTTAAATTATTTTTCTAAGTATCAAACAGAACTTTGGCTATGCCTGGTTCCTTGGACCACATACCTTGGATATATTGATATTTTTCAATATTTTTTTAAGTGTTAAACAGAACCTTAGTTATGTCTGATTCTTCGGACCATCTACTTTGGGTAAATTAACACTTCAAGATATTTTTTTAAGTATCAAACAGAACCTTGGCTATGCCTGGTTCCTGGAACCACATACTTTGGGTAAATTGATATTTTTCAACATTTTTCTAAGTGTTAAACAGAACTTTAGTTATGTTTAGTTCCTCGGACCATCTACTTTGGGTAAATTAACACTTCAAATTATTTTTCTAAGTATCAAACAGAACCTTGGCTATGCCTGGCTCTTTGGACCATGTACCTTGGGTAAATTGATATTTTTCAACATTTTTCTAAGTGTTAAACAGAACCTTAGTTATGTCTAATTCCTCGGACCATCTACTTTGGGTAAATTAACACTTTTAGTTATTTTTCTAAGTATCAAATAGAAACTCAGCTATGCGGCTCCTCAGACCACATACCTTGGGTAAATGGATATTTTTCATATTTTTCTAAGTATCAAATAGAAACTCGGCTATGCAGCTCCTCGGACCACATACCTTGGGTAAATTGATATTTTTTCAATATTTTTCTAAGAATTAAACAGAACCTTAGTTATGTCTGATTCTTCTTCAATTAACACTTGAGGTTAATTTTGATTGTGTTTAGCTCATCTGATTGCATATCTTGGAGACTCCCAAAACAGTGATCTGAACAGGTGGGAGTTCATGAGCATCACTTAAAGCATTTGTAAGTATATCAAACCTATTTGTTGTCTGGTCATTACCTGATTACTTCCTCAAGATCATTAGGTTTATAGGGAATGATGTGAATAATTGCTCTGTTGTGATGTATGGATTTTGAAATTACAAGGCTATTTTACTAATATTGTTAACTTAGTAATTTTTGATTTTGTTGATTGCTAATTAAATACTAAGGAAAACGAAAGCTATACAAAGAAAAGATACAAACATCACAATCATGAATAAATGAATTGTAAATTTCATTAATTTAAGCCTCGAGAAGAGGCAAATTGCTTACAAAAGGTCAAATTACATTACAGTTAAAAAAAAAAAGTCTAAGAGAAAGAATAAAGGCTGGTCAGGGTTTCATCCTTATCACCAGTTTGTCCTTGAAAGTCTTTGGAGGCTGGTTAGGAGCTGTGTTAGTAGAAGTGGGCCCCTTCCCCTTGGAGTCTTCCTTAGTGGGGATAGGGAGGGTCGTCAGGACAATCTCCATCGGTTGGGTAGATTCCTTCTCCTTGACAGGCTCCTTGGAGGCAATGGGGACTTGGCAGCATCATGAGCTACATCTTGGGTAGTTTCTGTTGGTTTCCCAGTAGCCTTAGACTGTTTAGTCTCCTTGGACGGATGACCAGAGGAAGGAAGGGCTTTGACTTGACTGGACTGTCCTTTCCAGCATCTGCTTCCCGAGAGGTAGCATTAACCTTGGGGAAGGATGGACTAGAGGCCCGGATGGCTGGAGGATAGAAGAGGCATCAACCCCAGCCTGGGTAAGTGCCTCATTCCACACCTGGAGGCAGTAGTGTCTACATACCTCCAAGACCTCCAACCTAAGGTTTTCCTTGGTCTTAATCACCCCAGCATCATATCCATCTTGCTCAGCTTGATCCTTTACTTTCTCGGCTTCCTCCTTAGCTTTTTCAGCCTCTTATCTGGCTTTATTGGCTTCCTCCTTAGCCTTCTCAGACTCCTTCAAACTCTTGTTGAGGGCCTATATTTGCTTTTTCGCCGCCGCGTAGTCTTCATCAGCCTGACGAAGCTACAGGTGTTGAGTCTCGGCCTACCTTTTAGCCACATTAAGAGCTGCCTCGGCACTCTTTTTATCGCTTTCTGCCAAGTTTAGCTTGGCAATGACCTCTTGCAGCTTCTTCTCTACCACCTTAAAGGTCTTCTGGTTAGCAACGCGCCTGACCTTCTTGTCCTTCATTGTTCTATGCGTGCTGATGATTATTTCTTCAACCTTATGAGCAGCTTGGACAGCCTTTCCTAGAAATAAAAAAGGAATGAAGAAACATACTCAAGTTAGAAAAGTTGAGTGTGTGTGTATATATATATATATAATAAAAAATAAAAAATAATAAAAGAAATGAATGAATGAAAATTGAAGGAGAGGTGGATGGTAATCTTACTAGGGCGAGCTCCTTTTTCAATGTCAGGAAGACCTTATGCTTCCTCATCTGCCTCAGTTTGTTCATGTCCTCGGGCAGCAAAATAGCTTGCTCTAGCATGTCGGCCAAACAAACAGCTGTCCTTGGGTCAGAATTTCTGATGGAAGCATTGGCAGTGACATCGTGGTCGTCTAGGATTATGGCTGGGGCCCAGACTGGGGCAGATACTGGGGCCTGAACCTTAGCCCTCTTCTCCAAGGTCGTCTGTGTTGTCCGAGCTAGCTTGGCTCCCTTTTGGGGCTCGACTTCCTTGGGAGGGTGGCCCTTTCCCCCTTCCACCACCTTCTTACCCTTGGCCTAATCCCTTTTTCTTTTGTGATTAGCCTGGTCGGTACGTTGGGGTTGGGCAGGTGGAAGGGAGGGAGGTTTAGTCTAGAGGGCCTTCCCTAGCTCTTGACCTTAAGGGGAGGGAAGTTTGGCTTGGGCAGTCTTCCCTGGCTCTTGACCACTTACTTGAGACTCTATCAGGTCTTGAAGGCTTTGTTGGGTCTTGCGTTCAATCGACATTATGTCCGAGGTGGTGGTTTCTTCTTGCGAGAAGGTTGTTTGTTCTAAAGATGTAATGTCGAGGTCATCGGCTAGACTCCTTGGGGAAGAAGGTTGGCTGACGACATTAAATTCATCCTCGAAGTCTAAGATGTCAACGATTTCTTCCTCTTCCTTGATGATGGGTTGGGAGGAGGTAGCTTCACCGGTTGTATGTTGGGGTGGAAAGGTTACTATAGGAATGCCTTCTAAGATAGGTTGTGTGGTGAGGATGCCTTTTGGGATGGGGATGCCCTCGGGAAGGAGGAAACTCGGAGTGGCGAAGTTTATCCGGTGCAGGGGGGGTCGCTGTCCCTTATGACACATTTCGGCGCCTGAAAGCTTTTGGATATGGGAGTATATTCAAGAATTCGGTGTGCTGCTCTGAGCTGACCATCATTGTGAATGAACACCTCGGCCTTCAAGATCTTGTCCAAACTCGTTTGGTTGACTAAACCGAAGTTTGGAATAACGACGTGTTTGTCTGCAAAATCATCAATAAAAATCAGCGTTAGTCAAAGGAAGGTTATCTATACAGACATAAAGAAGGAAGAAAGAATGAGGGGGGGGGGGGGTGATTGTGGAATAATTGACTTAAACCTAAGTCCCCACCTGGTTTCCTCTCTCTCGCCAGACAGGGGAGGCCATCGTGCCATTCTCCAGATACGATCAAAAAATCTTTGTTTAGGCCTTTATTAGAATCAGGGAGGCATTGGATAAGCCTAACCTCAGGAAACCTAGACTTTAGGTAATACCCCTGCTCCGTTAGGTGATGAAGGTTGTAGATCCAATTAATGTCATGATAGGTAAGTTCCAAACCCATCCTCTCGTTAAGTGCATCTACACAACCTAATATTCTAAACATGTTTGGGGCATACTGGGTGGGAGCTAATTCAATGAGCCCTAAGGTAAGCCCTAGTGATTGTTCCCATGAGGATTCTCATCCCCCCCCTCTATAAATGCGATCATTGGGATTACTACTTCCCCCTCCCGCCTTTTCTCATATCATTCTCCTAACTTACAGTATCTAATGGACATTCCAGGTGGGATCCTATATAGAGCTTTAAATTCCTCTATTTTCTCCTTGGAATCTATTAGAGAAGCGAATCTACCCATTTTTAAGAGAGGGTTGAAGGTATTGAAAGACAAAGAGATGAAAGAAGGGCCGAGGAGTAAAAGACACAGAAGAGAAAGAGAAGTAGATGATAAGAAAATAAGCTAAAGAATTTTTAAAGACTTACACGAGAAAGAAAACTCTCCTCGGACTAGCTCTTGGTAATTGTGAAGGCACGAGTGGAGTAGGTAAACTTGCAGGTTCAGTGTATGAGTGCAAAAGTGAGATAAAGAGTTAATTTGGATGGCATTTATATCAAATATGAATTACAAGCGGGAAAATTCCTGCCCAGGTTTCAGCAAAATCCGTAGCCATTGGATCTGCATCACGCCGTAGAACTTGGGGGACATAAAGCTGTAGGAATTTATGAATGAGCATATCGTAAGTCAAAGTGGGGTAGTTAAAAAGGCACTCGGATGGTCAGAAATGATGTATAATGGGCGCAGAGTGATTATGATAACATCGAAATTCTCCTTTCTTACCGAGTAGCCAGAAAGGAGAATCTCGAGGGGCTATTGTGGGGGAGATAGGTCCAAGAGTACGTATTTATATACATATTGGGCCGAAAACCCAATCTGAGGATGTTAAAGCAATTCGAGGATGTTAAAGCAGTCTAAGGATGAATAAATATCTTACTAAAGATTCCAATTGGTACATAGGGAGGTAAAGTTTGATCATAATCATCTAAGAAGGTTATCCGAGGAGGAATACTTTCTCGGCTCAGCTAAGCGGAGATCGGAACGCATTATCTGCCGCCTAGAGGCAACATCCCCTAGGACTCTTGTTGATAAGGATATGCACCACCAGGGTATAAGACAAAAGGAAACTATGAAAAATCTAAAGAAAAAGCTTCTACTATCGCATTAAATGCCCTACAGCTAACTCTCTGACCGCATTAATGAGGAAGTGATATTTGAGTAGCGTGGCTCAGCCTTACAACTGTTTCCAAAGGCTTCAGAAAGGGGTTGATGGGACAAGTATCCAAGAAAAAGAAGCTGATCCATACTTGGAGGTTAAGGAGAAGAGGGAGAAAGATATAAAAGGCAGAGGAAACCCTCAGAAGAAGGGGATCAGAGAAAAAAAGGAAGAAAAAACATTGTAGACTTCATAAGAATATCTGTAATTTTGACCTTAAGAAGAAGAATATATAAGAATTGACCTCCTCAGCTTGAGTCTGAGGACAGTTTACACTATACAAACTATTCCATCTTCATCGTACTGTCATCTTGGCCCATTGTCATTGATATCTACACTCATTAGAACTTAAATTTCTAACCCACTCTTTACAAATTCATTGTATTGGGCTCTTTGGGCCTATTCCCTTCCTATTTTGGGCCTAGGTGTAAAACGTGTCCTTATAGTATTTTTGAATCACATAAAAGTTCATTTGAAATAAGAGAATCCTCTAATATATACTAGTATATAGTATAGATATTGAAATTTTAATTTTTAATCCTTGGAATAGATAATTGTTTTACCTATTTCTCACAAACCCTAGCCTATCTCATCGACACTTTCCCAATAAATTAACTTTCAGCCAATAGAAAAATAAGACCCATGACATAGCCCATACCTGATCCAAATTATTTTTCTTTCTTTTTGAACAACCTTAATTTTAATTTTGTTTTCCACTATTTATAACTAGCTTGTAACCCCATGCATATACATGGATACATTTAAAGATATACAATAAGATGCATAATATAATTCCTATATATATAATTTAAATACTGCTGATAGTAGTCATTTTTATATTTTGTTAATTCTTTAAAAAAATTTGTAAGCATATTATTAGGTATAAAATGTAAAATTTTCATATTTTTATTATTATTATCATAAATCACTTTTTTTTTTTTTTTACGATTTATTTATTCTAAACTCTTTGGTTTTTGTACTTAATAATTCACTTGGATGAATATTTATGATGTGGTTTGACATTTGATTCTAAAATTAAGAAATAAAACTCTTTAAAAATAAATAATTTAAGACATATGACACAAAATTGAAACTCTATTTTGGAATTCTAATCTGAGTTTTTCTCAACTTCACCTATTATATATATATATATAAATGACTCATATATTTGAATTTTTTTTAGTTATATGATTATATTTTTTTATGGTTTATTATATTGGACTCTTCGTTTTCTATAGTAAATTAACTAATTTGACACAAAAATTTAGATTAAATGGAACACGTGGTGCAAAATTAAACTCTAATTGAAATTCATTTTTTACACTAAATTAACTCACTTCGCACAAAATTTTAAAATTTAGATTAAATGAGATACATGACACAAAATTAGATTTTAATTAAATTACAATTCAAAATTTAATTAAATTTTCTCTTTACTTTTCCTATTATATATATATATATATATATATACACACACACGCACACACAATACATTTCTGCTCAAAGCCATTTCTACACACACATAATACATTTCCGCTCAAAGCCATTTCTCTGAGTTTCTCTCTTCTCTCTCTTTTGCTCGTCTCTCTCTACTCTCTCTCACCCTATATTGCTATCTCATTTTTTCCTCTCCGATCACACCGATCAGGTGAGCTCTTTTGCTCTCTCTCGCTACTCTTTCTCACTCTATTTTGCTCTCTCAGGTCTTCTCCGATCGCGCTGACTTCTCCGATGGCATTTGGTGAGTTTCTTCCTATGAAACACGGGTGCGTTTTGGGATTCGGGTGAGGGTGCGGAAGCGGGTGCGGGACTCGGCAATTTTTGAAAAAGTAGGGTGCGGGTGCGGGTGCGGGTGCGACGGGGTGCGGTGATTAAAAAATTATTAAAAATATTTTTATTTATATTTTTAATATATTGCTAAACATACTTTTTTCATGTTATATAAATATATACCAAATTTAAGAGTAATAGTAAATAATAACTAGAATACGGAGAATGGGAGAGAGCCTAGCTGAAGAGTGAAGGCAGAGAGTGGGAGAGAGGCGCAAGAAAAATGAAGAGGGAGAGGGTTGGGTCTTGGTTTTTTTCCAAACGGTGCGTTTGCACACTTGTTTTTTTCCGGCCAAGTTAAATGGTTACGCACCTTTAGTCTTTTTTTTTTGTTGAATTTCGGCTGGTATCGGCCGATTTCACCGGTATTGGTTTGCGCTCGATACAAACCGATTTGGGCCGAATCGGCCCGATTTTGCGCGCGTCGGCCCGAATCGGTGCTAATCGCGCTGAAAAAATTATTTTTTAATGCCTGACGCGGCACGAACGTACAAGCAGCGGCGTCGCTTGCGCATCCCCGCGTCGGGCCGCGTTGGACGCGGGTGCGGCGACCCAAACGCCGCACCCGTGCTTCCCAGGTTTCTCTGCTCTCTGTTTTGCTCTCTCTCACTCTGTTTTCTCCCGCATTGATTATAATTTGTTTAAATTCCTTTTTAGAAATTATTGCTTAAAACTTATTTTTTTTATTTTTTTCTCTTTTTATGGAAGATCATGTCAATTTCTTCTCTGCGGGTATGAGATATTGAGAGGAATAGATAATGCCAATTTTATAGTATTTTATATATAGATGCTATTAATATTTTGTTTTGTAACAATGTATTAAATGTTTGCAGCTGAAGGTAGTTCTGGCCAAGTCTTTTTATGCAAGAATATGTTAGATCAACATGATGAAAAAATCCTTGAGTAAGTTTATTAAAACATAAGTTTGTATCACATAAACTCTATTGTTTGATGTTTTGTTAGTTTTAATTTTTAATGCTTTTTTAGTGATGAATTTGTATTCTACAATGTGTTTGTCAGGGAGGCTAGGATTATGGCTAGCTTGGATCACCCACATGTCGTCCGCTTCTATCAGGTATTGAAAAATATAACCATGTGATAACATAGATTCTGCATAAGATACTACAAAGGAAAAAAAATTACAGGCAAATAGGAAGATATAAATGATAAATCTATTAGTTTATTACAAGCAAAAGGAGAATTGGAATCTCCTTCCCTGATCTTTATTGTATTACTCATTTGTTTAAAAGTTCTGATTTAGCTTTACAGCCAAAACAATTGCTAATGTGCCTAACTGATTTTTGAAGACTTTGCTGGAGTGGATGAAAGCTTCGGGGATTTTTTCCGTTTCAAACTTCTTTGAGCTTATTGATCTTTGTAATTTTAGAACTATAATTTAACTTTCAGCTAGTATATTCCCTGTGTAGTTGATGAATTTGCTAATAAGATTTTATTACTTATCAAAAAATAAAAATAAATTTGCCTAACTGATTTTGGTGTTTTTAATGCCCTAAATTGTGTAATTAGTTTTCTCATGGTGTTTCTGTCTGAAGAGTGTAATGTGTGGCAAATATCTTTATTGGGGGATTTGTCTTGTTAATTTGTTTTGGCTATGTTAGGTGTTTATAATATTTGCTTCATGTGTTTTGAGGCTTGGTAAATGTTTAAGATGAGTACTGGCTGTGGCTTATAATTTAAAGAGAAGATAGCCTTTTTGAACTACTTTCAGGTTAGAGGAATTAGTTTGGTAAACTTCTTCCTTTGTTTGGAATCTAGCTCTTTTTTTCCAATTGTGGACCCTATGGAGGGAATGGAATCATTGTACATTTGACAGTGTGGAAGTCTCCGTTGTTTAGCTGAAATCAGTTTTTATAATGTAATTGTTTGAATGGTCTCATTTTCTAGGCTCTGTTGACATACATGGGACATTTCTTCTACTTTAATAGAGATTTAGTACTTTTAAAAAATTACTAACACATGCTTTGCTTGTACAGGTTTGGCGAGGTGATAACAGTTACAATTTTGAGAAATTTGCTGGGGAATTTGATAGTTCGAGTGATGACTCAAGTGGGAAGAGAGATCCTTTCAGGTCTTGCATTTATATTTTGATGGAATACTGTCCAAAGACACTGGAAACAGTATTCAGAGAGGGAATTAGTGAGGAGATTGCTTGGAGATATTTTCGACAAATTGTTGAAGGATTGGACTATATTCATAGTCAAGGTTTAATCCATTGAGACATATGCTCTCAGAATTTGTTTTTAGATTCTGAGAAGCAAATCAAGATTGGAGATTTCGGACTAGGTGTGGATTATTATTATAATTTATTTTCTAAGAATAAATCTTTTATATATCACCAATTTTTTTATTTCATGGTTCTAACTTTGATTAAACTTGTTTGTATTATGCAGCAAAATATATGGAGGTCAAAGATGATGGAGAATTTGGAGTACATAGTTCCAATGATTACGGACATCACTTTTATAAAAGTTCAGAGGTGATGAAAAATTCCAGGATTACTCAAAAGTTGGATATCTACAACCTTGGAGTTTTGCTGTTTGGACTATTGTATCCCAGTGAAATGGAAGCGAGAAGGATAGAAAAGCTGAATGAGTTGCACAAAAGTCTTACCTTTCTTGATGATTGGAAATATCCTGATCTTATTGGATAATTTTTTTTAGGGGAAAAAAAGAAAAATACTAAAAATTATTTATTTTTCATCTTCTTCCAGGTTGACAGGTATATATGGATGTGAGAGAAACATGCTTTCCCAAAAGCCCTACTCTTTTTGAATGGTAAAATCGTACTCTTTTTATTTTTTATTTATTTGTCTTGCTCACACTGTTGGCTCTACTTCTGTTGCATTTGGTATTTGCTTTTTAATTTTTCATGCTTTCTTTGTGGCAGTTGTATAGAGTTTTTTGGGTTGCATGGCTCTTGCTTTTCATAGTTTTCTTGGGAGGAAACAGCATTAACGACCTCTAAGGTTCAATTGTAACTCACTTTTCTTTAGTTGTGTTAGCAAGCTTATATGGTTGTCTTAGTGAATCCTTAGAAGTTGGTGATGTAGTTACGTTTGCTGGAAGCTTTGTCTGAGATACTGTTACTGTAGCTTCATGGTGCTAGTTTAGGCTGGTTGAGTCTCTGATGCTGGTTCAGCAATTTTTTATAAATTTGTGCTCAATGTAGATTAGTTTTATCAAATTTGTGTGGCTTGTTCTATTGGTGATTTGCTTTACCTCTTATTTCTGTATGGAACATGTGTTGCATATCTGTTGTTTGCTTACTGCTCTGTATTTGGGATAAGCATCTCTGGTAGTATCAGTTGTATTTTGCTAATAGAATTTCTGAATTATCAAAAAATTGAGTTGGTCTCTGAGGAAGTTGCTATGTTTATGTTTTGCATCATGAATTATGATCTTTACTTGCTGGCCAGGACTGAAAAGTTTATTTGTTAGCCTGATAAATCGTACAAGGTAAATGTTCAATGATGGTGCTGCTTTCAAGATCATATCTGGTGTAATCAACATTATCAAGTCAGAGCTTTGAAGAATTATGCCCTAGAGTTGTTTCTTGTGCTGATATTCTGGATTTGGCAGCCAAAGATATTGTTTTTGATAGGTCATAATACTTGTTCAGCCAATGACTGTTGAATGCACAATATTTTCATATGCTACAATTGTACTCTCTAATGTCTGGATTGGTTTGAAACATTTGGATATTACTTTTTAGCATCAGAATCTTTCATTCCTATACACATGATTTGGCAGCCAGAGAGAGTGATACTATGTGTAGTCATAGTACTTGGTTAGCCAATGATTGTTGTATGCGCTATATGGATTCTCTATTCATCTGCTACAGGTGTACTATTCAAGTCTGGAGTGGTTTGAAATGTTTGGACATTACATTTTTAGCAGTAGAATCTTTCATTTCTATACACTAATGATGCTCATATGAATGAGATAACTTTAGCTCAGGAAAATAGCCATTAGATGAGACTTGAGAAATGTCTTAAAATTTTCAATGTTGCAACGTTAAAATCCTCCCACCAACATCATACACAGATACACTAGTGGAAAAATAAAATTTGTATGTTTTGAATAGATCTGGCAGGTGATTCCACCACTTTGCAAAACCAAGGGCATAAATAAACATGTCTACAGGATATAATACATGGTTATAGAATGTTTATGAGTGGGACTACTTGTTAAAGGTTAGATGCACTTGCAGCTTCAAAATTAGCATTTCACCATGCACCCTGCACAAGCACAAAAAAAGGGGGTGAATATCACGGTAATACATGGTTAGGTGCACTTGCAGACACAGACACATGTATATCATTACATTGCATAACGAAAAGCATAATAGTAATATTTCTATTTCTCCTCCTCTGCCTTTGACTTGCCCTCTAAAGGATTGGTTCTGTTATAATGACCAGTCCTTAGACACATAATATCCAGTATTAACAACCTCATTCCCACAGGTATTTATTTCATCAAACACCAAATCCCACACCAACTAACTCATCCCCATCACTGATCACTAGAATCATGGCCTTTATCCCATTTATTCTCATCATCATTGTTAGGACCACCCTCATTAGTATTTCTCTCAGTTGCCTCATGCGTCAGTGGTCCTAGTGGAGACGGTATAACTCCGACAATATAAATTGAAATATAAAATCTTCCCTTAATGACGCCTAATCACCTCCATAACATCAGCATCGCTACTTATTAAGCATATTATCTCGACTACCTCCCAGTTTAGAAAAAATCACTTTTTTCATGCATACTCCTCTAATATACACTATTTTATAAGATGATAGACAATCGCCATCTACAGTAATAGGATAATGCTATCTGCTCTGTCCCTGTTCTGTTTTTGTTTGAGCTTAACTCCTTGATTGAATGGCCGTTGAATGGCATAGGAGCGGGGTTAAATCAAGATCGGGAAGACGAGCTTACCTCAATGGCAAAGAACTGACTCCCCTGGGCGAGACTTCCTAAAATGCTGGATTCGATGAAAATTCAGTTTCAAAAAAAGAAAAAAGAAATAGGACAATGCAAAGCAGTTCGATTGCCAATAACTTATATGAGCCACATATGCATGAAACAAGAACAGGTATATAAACTCAAAGTACAAATGATGATAATAATAATCTATATAATACAAAAATAACAAAGTACAAATAATGATAATAATATATAATATCTAAAAACTTAAGTACACCTTTATTGTTGCTACATTCCTGTCGAGCCTCATTAGCCTGTATCATTTTGGTCAATTTTTGGTCCTCTCGGTCCATTCAATCCATTTGGTCCATTCAGTTCATTCGATCCATATAGTTCACTTCAGTCCATTTTAGTGTACTTATTTATGGATTTATATAAAATATGAATCTCAAATTGTAATAATAATTATAATAACAACAAGCACAAAGTACGAAGTAGAATGTAAGTATAAAGCAAACAACAAGGTTTGTGCATTCAAAGACTACAATAGGCACCACAAAGATTAATAAGGAGTAGCTTAGTATACAAAATAACTTCGAGTTAAAGTATACTATACAATGGGTCTGCTAAGTGAGTTCCAGTTAACTTAGTTAGTAAATTTTTTATAGTTGAATAAGAAATATGAGATTCAGTTTCCACCTATACCAAAACTAATTGTTGTCTTGGTTTGATGATAAAGAACACAATTATCAAAAGTGAACATTATAAGTTGAGACTCTATATATATAAAATATAAATAAATAAATAAATAAATAAATAAATAAATAAATAAATAAATAAATAAAAAGGTGCACTAATGGACAATAACACAAAGCATATAGCTAGAGAGATTGAAGTATCGAGAGAGAGAGAGAGAGAGAGAGAGAGAGAGAGAGAGAGAGAGAGAGAGAGAGAGAGAGAGAGAGAGAGAGAGAGAGAGAGAGAGAGAGAGAGAGAGAGAGAGAGAGATTACCAAAGCAACACTATCTTGAATGATACAACCATAAATGATTAACTTTTTTTATAGAATTACTTCGTTAATTTACCAATTCAAGAATTACTTTATGGGTCTATTAGTAAATTTTAAATTGAAGAAAAAGCTATATAGTTTTAATGTTGTAAAGGTTTAGGAATGAGTTATTATTTTTTATCTAGTTAAAAATAGTTTTTTTTATTTGAAAATTAAAAGGGTGTTTTAGTAGTTTAATTGAGTCTAGTTTTTTCTAGTAGTTTATTTGTTAGCTTTCAAGTGTTAATTTGTTAGATTTCAAGACTTAAGGTAACAATAAGCCTTGTGAAGATGGTCTATCTCCAACAATATAAATTGATATATAAGTTTGCATTTGGCATTGGCTTAAAAAGTCAGTTTGTTTTATTATTCAGCTTAATTTTGCTACTATTCATGGGTCTCATTGTACTTTTTATTTTTTTAGTACTATTCATAGGCCTCATTGTATTATTTCAACTACCTTTTAGTTTTATTTACAGTACTTTCAGCAAAAAAGTTTTAGTTTTAGCTAAATAAGTTGTTCCCAAACAGACACTAAGTCTTCGCTTAATGACGCTTAATCATCTCCACTACATCAAAGCCTTGAAGCAGATGTATCCCAAAAAGGCTCCTGAACCCGATAGTATGCCCCTTTTGTTTTATCAACATTATTGGTCTTTAGTTGGTATCGTGTTACTAGCATTGTTTTCAATTTTCTTAATCATGATATTATTCCTTCAAAATTTAATGAAACACATGTAATGCTCATCTTGAAAATTAAAAATCCCACAAAGATCACCCAGTTCCGGCCCATTAGTCTCAGTAATGTTATCTCTCGGATTGCATCCCAGGTTCTAGCCAATAGATTAAAGCTTTTATTTCCAAAAATCATTAGTGAGAATCATATTGCGTTTATGTCTGAGCGCCTTATTATTGATAATGTGTTGGTTACTTTTGAAACAATGTATCATTTTAACCAAAAAGAATGGGGAAGGTGGGCAAGATGATTGTCAAGCTTGATATGAGTAAAGCCTATAATCAGGTGGAATGGGGTTGTTTGGAGAAAATTATGCTCAAGATGGGTTTTTCATGTCAAATGGGTTGATATTTTGGCGAGGTGTGTGTGGTTTGTCTCATATTCAATCAAAATTAATCGAAGGCCACGAGGGCACATTACTCCTACCCGAGTTTTGCACCAAGGAGACCCTCTCTTGCCCTATTTATTTTTGATCTTTGCAGAATGTGTCTTGGCAATGTTAAAGAAAGCTATGGCAAATGGCTAAATGAAAGGTTAGTCTTGAGAAAACTTTGGAAACATATGAGAATGCATTAGGCCAACAATTGAACCAAGAGAAGACAACCTTATTCTTCAGTAGTAAACACCACAAGATATTTAGGATGACAGCAAACACAAGTTTGGGGCATAGGTGATCCATCAACATGAGACTTACTTAGGTTTACCATCCTTAGTAGGTAAGTCCAAGTGTAACACCTTTCGGCAATTAAAAGAGAGGTTAAGCAAAATGTTGTCACAGGCTGGAAAGGAAATTCTTATTAAAGCAGTAACTCAAGCAATTCTTACATATACTATGAGTGTTTTTAAACTTCCAAATACCCTATGCGATTAGATGACTAGTATGGTGTTATGTCTCAAGATCATGTGGAACCAAATGGGAATCACGTGCAGTCAAGTGGTGAAATTGCAGAAAGTGGCTAGAGATAAGAATTATAAGAAGATAAGGATATTGCCTCAAGATTAGTTGTTATTTGCAGTAGATTAGTATCGTTTGAATTATTGAATTAGGATTGTTATTTGAATTATGAATTAGGATAAGAAGCAATCTTGCGATAGGACTCTATAGCCTTTAGTTCATCATCATGAGAATTGTTTACTACTTCTTCTGTTTCCTTCTTCCTGAGAGGGGGGAAGGGTGCGATAAAGCAGTATAACATACAATGTCTATAAACAGAAGAAAAGCAATAAAGCTACTTAGAATTGATTTGATCTGAAATTTCTCGTGCCCAATGACTTCAATGGGACAAGGCAACGAGAGTACGTCAAAACTGGAGTATAACGCCCAGGAACAACCATTCCATCCCTTGTTTTATAGACCAATTTAAACTGATTGCTTTTGATATGCCAGCTTATGATGCTCCGAGTTGTTCCTAAGAAGATAACATCAGACTTTGGATAAATTGCATAGGGTTGAAACCAAAAAACTTCATCTTGTAATCGAAACTGATCCACCACCAGACATTCCCACAAGTAATGGTAGCTGATGCTCTATTTCAAAATCCACCCATCAGCTTGGTTGTGGTCTTCAAGCAACCAAATTGAGAAATCTGAGTATTCTCACTGAGCAAAACAAAGATGTCCCATCGATACCCCAATACTTGATGATAAACTTGCTCTTTTGATCTTTGGTAGATCAATGGCATGGGCGCTAAATAGATTGAGGTTGATGCAAAAAAGGTTATTTGAAGCTAACACCCAGTACAACATGCCATTCAAAGAAACAAACTCCTTAATTATTGATGAAGCCGAAAATATCACCAGTGAGTTGCAAGCACCCTCCGCCCAAAGTTGTTCCTGCAAAAAGAAAACAATAGACCTAAAGAGAGCACCGGTGTGGTGCCGGCCAAAAACCCTCCGAAGGTCAAGTCAGAATCTTGTGCCTTTTTACCCTAAAGTGCCAGAGTAAAGAATATTATGCGTACCTTTTGCCGTGGGGGTTTTGGATGTATTTATAGAGGTGTAGAATTGACCTTTTTTCCTTGATCATCAAGCTCTTTCCTTTCATGACTAAAACTCTTTCCTTATAAAATTTCTTTGATTAAGGCTAACATGTAGCGCAAGTATTCTTTGTATCCACGTTTGTGTGGATCTCACACAGGGCCACGTCAGCCCTAGTCGCATAGCGTGGATTGGGTTGGCCTGGAGAACGACGCGTGATTTTCCTTGTCCGTCCGTCACCCGTCTGCCCCCTTAGGTCACAGTGACCGTCACCTTCCGTACCGTCATGTTTATTTCACCCTTATCAGTTGCCCCCTCATTCCGTGATACCGTCATCAACACAAAGCGGTTTCATGGAATGACGGTTAAAAAACTATGACGGACAGGCCGGATTCAGACATAAATGCTTGAGGACATGTGGGGAGATTTAAGTGGTTGTTCGCTGGAACCGATGCGTCGCTTCGTTTCCCGCGCTATCACCTCTATATATATCAACCTCAATGCCCACTTATACACTTTTCGCAAACCTTTCTGCTGTTGAGAGCGCTACCGTCAACCTCGTTCCAAGAGCAACCGTCTCCTTTGGGCAATCGCAAAGCAACATCTTGACAACTTACCCGTCATGTTTTCTTGCCATTCAACAGTAAGTTACTCTTTTAAATGCTTTGTTATCTATTCTTATTGTTAGTCCCATCGTCGGCACAAATCTAGAGCCTTAGGTTTCCTTTACCCATCATATGTAGGTGTCAGATGTCTAGTGAGGCGTCAAGTAGTCAGTCCTGTGCCCGCAAGGGAGCGGGTTACGAAGAGGTGTTCTCGTCAGGTCGAGCAGACCAGGACACCTCCAGCGAGGAGAGGGAACCGTCATCAAGCTCTCCTTCCCATGAGGAAGACGAAGGGCAGGATGGGAATGGGTCAGAGTATGACTCGTCCGATAACCTAGACGGTGTCGACCCGCCTATTCAATCTGTCATTGGACCTGACGGCTTCAGGGAGTTCGCCCTGCTGCCCTTGTGGACGGTGAATGACTTCGTGTCGACTATTAAGCCGGCGCACTTCAACACACTTAGGCAGAAATATCAAATACCCGACACCATATCCATCCATCTACCATTTAAATCGGAAAAATGTTATTACCGCGGCCTCGAAGACGTCGGCGTCTATGAGCAAATGCTAAAAGCGGGTCTCCGATTCCCCTTAAGTGCGTTGCACCGTTGTCTACTTCAGTACCTAGGTCTAGCCGTCGCTCAGATATCTCCGAACGCATGGAGGATATTCCTGAGCGTCGAGGTTCTGTATGGCGTCATGTCTGACGGAGCCAGACGGTTAACAGTGGAAGAATTCTTTCATTGTTACCGTTCGTCAGAAATCACGAAGTCTAAAGGAATGTACAGCTTCGTACCGAGGAGTCTGGCACTCAGGCTAGTATCCGAGACCCCAGACTCCAATCGTAACTGGAAGGGTCGTTACTTTTTCCTTCGAGGGGATAACTGGATGTGTCATCCAGGCGACGACGATTACATGCCGGTTGATAAAACGTGGGGCATAATGCCCCCGTCTGGTACGAGCCCGTCCATTCATTATCCATCATTTATTTCATGAATTTTCTCTTAACCCTTTTCTTTTTTTTTTTTTAGCAAGAGACCGTCCTCCTATCTCGACCGAACAGTTCGGTTTCTTAGAGAAAATTTTCCAAAAGAAAAAGTTATCTGAACGGACCTGGTCGAGGCTCGTCACCTTGGACACATTGCACTGAAACTGTGACGGTCCTGAACCTACACACGCCGCTAGAAGATACGACACAGGTGTACGCAAACGTAAGTGCTGAAATCCCTCCGTCGACAACTTGACTTTATTTTTTATTATTTATTGACCGTCTTCCTTTTGCAGAAATGGACGATGCTAGGAGACGGGCGCTCATCAAACAAGCAGCCAAGAAGAAGGGGAGCGATGCTTCTAAGGTAGATCCGTCGCATCCCGCTCTTAAGAGGCCATCCGTTGATAGGTGGGACCGTCACTCTAAGAAGCAAAAACTAGTGACGGGTCTACCTGCCGGTCAGGGGTCCGGCATGGCAAAACCCGCCCCCAAGCTTGGGATCGGTAAGGGGAAGGGTTTGATGACCAACCCGGACCTCGTGAAGGAGAAGCCCCCCGTCCTGCTTCGCGAAGACCCCCAATACGCTCTCCGTCGTATTGGTTCCATTATCACTGATGAAGATTATGAAGACTTGGGAAACCATGCCACCGAGACTATGGGGGAGACTTGTTTGTATAGTTTAGCCCAGGTTTGCTTCCGTCATAATCTCATTCCATCCTTACTTTGGTTTAATTCTTTTCCGTCATGAATTGACTTATCATCGAACCGTCGCAGGGTGTGTTAATGGCTAAGGGATTATCTGACCGTTGCCTGGCTCAGGAGAGAGCCCTTGAGCGGGTTCGCGCTAAGGCGAAGGCGACGGCAGAAGAGCTGGACGAGCTGAAGTTGTGGAGAGTTCGTCATGAGAAGAAACTAACACTTTCCGAGCAAGCTCGCGAAAACTTGGAGAAGGAGGTTGAGCTGCTTAGGAAGATGGTGGAATCTCATGATGACGATATCCAGCGGGAAAAAATTGAAGCCGTCAAGGAGTACCGAGATTCCGACGCTCTTATAGCGGAGCTGGGTTCCTCTTTTAATGACGGGTTCGATGATTGCCTCCGTCAGGTGAAGGCATCATTCCCTAATTTGGACTTGGCTCATATCACGATAGATACTGAAGCCCGAACCCCTGCTCACACCGTCGACTCCGAAGGGACCGAGGAACTCTTCGGTGAGGTTCCAGACGACGACGGGGTTGCTAAGGTTTCGGAAGGAACAACCGTCGTTGAGCCTGTCCAGCCGTTGCCTGAAGCTCCTGAGGAACCCGTCATTGTTAAAGATTAGTTTAACTTGTATTTATGAGGAACAAGTTTATTTTCTGTATTTTGTTAAACTCTTTTGAACTCCTTTTAGTTGAATTGTATGGTATCGTTTGTAATCCTTTGATAATCCGTTCATATGTTGATCCGTCGTTTTTAATCTCTTTCATGATATGTTCTGACGTTATCCGTTCACTATTTTTGGACCGTTTGGTTTCGTTTTTAAACTCATTAGTAGATCCGTCTACCATGTGGCCAGGAGGCTTTTGTCCCTCTACACTACCCGTCCATTTTGTGGACTTGTAGGTTTCTCACCCTTTGGGTGATCCGTCCACTTTGTGGACTTGTAGGTTTTTCACCCTTTGGGTGATCCGTCCACTGTAGGGACTTGTAAGTTTCTCACCCTTTGGGTGATCCGTCCACTTTGTGGACTTGTAGGTTTCTCACCCTTTGCGTGATCTGTCCACTTTGTGGACTTGTAGGTTTTTCACCCTTTGGGTGATCCGTCCACTGTGGGGACTTGTAAGTTTCTCACCCTTTGGGTGATCCGTCCACTTTGTGGACTTGTAGGTTTCTCACCCTTTGGGTGATTCGTCCACTTTGTGGACTTTAGGTTTCTCACCCTTTGGGTGATCCGTCCACTTTGGGGACTTGTAGGTTTCTCACCCTTTGGGTGATCCGTCCACTTTATGGACTTGTAGGTTTCTCACCCTTTGGGTGATCCGTCCACTTTGTGGACTCGTAGGTTTATCACCCTTTGGGTGATCCGTCCACTTTGTGGACTCGTAGGTTTCATCAACATGCATTTTAAAAATTCCTCTCATAAGTTCAACCAACCAAATGCATTTTAAAAATTCCTCTCATAAGTTCAACCAACCCAATTTGTCAATGGAATAGAAAAACTGAGCCCTAAAAGGAGAAAAACTGAGTTTTGAAAAGCAAAAGCTATAACTGTCTAAAATTAAACTGAAAAGTAAGGCAAACTGAAAAGTAAGGCAACAGGTATTGTGACTGCTGCACTATTGGTAGTACTTCTTCAGGTGCTTCGTGTTCCAGGGATGGCCCAATTTCTTTCCGTCTATTGTCTCCAAATAGTACGTTCCTTTCCTGTGCCATGAGATGATTCTATACGGGCCTTCCCAGTTGGGACTCAGCTTTCCCAATGATGCATCCTTCGTAGCGCCGAGCACTTTTCGTAACACTAGATCTCCAACCTTGAAGTCCCGGTGTCGAACCTTAGAGTTGTAGTGTTATGCCATCATATCCTGGTACCGTGCCAGTCTTTGGGCCGCTGTTGCCCTGACTTCGTCTACAAGGTCAAGCTCTAGACGTAATGCCTCAACATTCTTGCTTTCGTCATAGCTTTCCACGCGGTAGCTCGTCAACCGTACTTCTGCCGGTATCAGGGCCTCAGCACCGAACGCCAATCGAAACGGTGTCTCTCCTGTTGGCATTCTTGCTGTTGTTCTGTACGCCCATAACACACTTGGTAGTTCGTCTGGCCATATGCCTTTTGCCCCCTCGAGTCGGGTCTTGATAATGTTTAACAAGGACCGATTCGTGACTTCAACTTGTCCATTGGCCTGTGGATGAACGGGCGACGAGTAGTGATTCTTGATTCCTAGCTGAGAACAAAAGTCTCGAAATGCATCGTTGTCGAATTGCTTCCCATTGTCTGAAACGAGCACTCTCGGGATCCCATATCGGCAAATAATACTTCTCCATACAAAGTTGCGAATGTTTTTCTCCGTGATAGTAGCAAGAGCTTCTGCTTCCACCCACTTGGTGAAGTAGTCGATACCAACCACCAAGAACTTCAGTTGTCTTGCCGCTATTGGAAATGGACCCATGATGTCTAACCCCCATTGTGCGAACGGCCATGGGGCCGTCATGGGTGTGAGTTCCTCCGTTGGCTGCCTAATAAGATTGCCGAACCGTTGACACTTATCGCAGGCTCTCACGTACATATGGGCATCCTTCTGCATTGTT
Organism: Castanea crenata; assembly: GCA_020976635.1. Lineage (NCBI taxonomy): Eukaryota > Viridiplantae > Streptophyta > Magnoliopsida > Fagales > Fagaceae > Castanea > Castanea crenata. The sequence continues at coordinate 36,594 of JAGHPS010000420.1, read as the reverse complement.
GGCCAGTAATACCCTGCTCGGAGCAGTTTGTGTACCAGAGACTTTGACCCTGAGTGGTTTCCACAGATCCCTTCATGAACTTCCCTCATTACATAGTCTGCTTCGTCATGGCCCAGGCATCTAAGATATGGTCGGGAGAATCCTCTCTTGTAGAGGATGCCTTTGATCAGTATGAATCGGGCAGCCCTAACCTTCAATTTCCTTGCTTCTTCCTTCCCGTCTGGTAGCTTGCCGTCCTTGAGGTATGCCACAATTGGGACCGTCCAATCATCTTTAATGGTTAATTCCTGCACCTGAACGTTATCTAGTAACGACGAATATTGGACGAAGGACAATACTTGCTCTGGGACGACCATAGGTTCGGCCGAAGCAGCCTTCGCGAGTCGATCCGCATCTTGATTCTCTTCTCTCGGGATCTGAGTTATCTTGAATTGGAGGTCAGTCGTTCGACCCTTCACTTCTCCGAGGTACCTCCTCATTCGTTCATTCCTACAGTCATAGCTCCCGTCAACTTGACTAGCTACAATTTTGGAATCGGTGTAGACCATTGCCTTCCTAGCCCCGGCCGCTACTGCAAGCTCCAATCCCGCCACTAGGGCTTCATACTCCGCTTCATTATTTGTTGTGGGGAATTCCAAACGGATCATGCATTCAATCTTATCCCCTTCTGGGCTGTGGAGTACAACTCCGACTCCTCCCGCATGCCTATTGGAGGATCCGTCAATGTGAATTCTCCACGTGGGTGTTTCTTCTGCCCCCTGCTCCTCAGGAATAGTGAATTCTGCGATGAAGTCTGCCAATATTTGCCCTTTCATTGCTGTTCGTGGCTGGTATCGGACATCGTACTCACTTAACTCAATTGCCCATAAAGCCATTCGTCCGGAAGTTTCTGGATTAGTCATTGCCCTTCGCAGGGGCTGGTCCGTTAGGACTATAATGGCGTGTGCTTGAAAATAAGGCTTCAGTTTTTGTGCTGCGGTTATCAGAGCGAAGGCAAGTTTCTCCATCCGTGGATATCTCTCCTCTGCACCCCTTAGCGCCCGGCTTACAAAGTACACGGGCTTCTGTATCTTTCCTTCCTCCCTGATGAGAGTTGCACTTACGGTTGCTGACGAGACGGCAAGGTAGAGGTACAATTCCTCCCCTGGTACGGACGGACTAAGTAGCGGTGGAGCGGAGAGATATGCTTTTAATTCTTCAAATGCCTTTTGGCATTCATCCGTCCATTCGAAGGATCTTCTTAGTGTTTTGAAGAAAGGCAGACACTTGTCCGTTGCTCTTGATACAAACCTGTTCAGAGCTGCTATCTTCCCTATCAAACTTTGAACTTCCTTCACCGTCCTTGGAGGAGACAGATCCATAATTGCTTTCACTTTCTCGGGGTTGACCTCAATGCCACGCTGGGACACCATGAACCCTAAGAACTTTCCAGCAGTTACTCCAAATGCGCATTTGCTTGGGTTCAGCTTCATTTTGTACGTTCGAAGAGTGTCGAAAGTCTCCTGGAGGTCCCTCAGATGATCCGACACCTTTACGCTTTTTACCAACATGTCATCTACGTAGACTTGGACGTTCCGGCCAATCTGGTGCTCGAACATTTTGTTCATTAATCGTTGGTATGTGGCTCCTGCATTCTTGAGCCCGAATGGCATCACCTTGTAGCAAAAAAGCCCTTGACTCGTCATAAATGATGTCTTCTCTTGATCTGTCTTCTCCAACTTAATCTGGTTGTACCCCGAGAAGGCGTCCATGAAGCTCAACAACTCATGTTTTGCGGTAGCATCCACTAAGGCGTCAATGCGTGGGAGCGGGTAACTGTCTTTAGGGCACGCCCTATTCAGATCCGTGAAGTCGACACACATTCTCCACTTCCCATTTGACTTTTTGACCATTACCACATTTGCCAGCCAGTCTGGGTAGTACACCTCTCGTATGAAGTTCGCTTCTCGTAGCTTCTGCACTCCCTCTGCCATGGCTCGATCCCATTTGGGGGCAAACACGCGCTTCTTTTGTCGAACCGGGGGGAAGGAAAGTGATACGTTCAATTTATGAACTATGACTGCTGGATCTATTCCCGGCATGTCGTCATGGCTCCATGTAAACACGTCTTGGTTCTCTTTGAGGAACAGTAGGAGCGCATGTCGAACCGTTTGGTCGACTGAGGTCCCTATTCTGGTGGTCCGGTCGGCTTCGAATCATCCAGTTGTACCTCTTCCAATTTCTCCATGGGTTCAGCTACTGCTCTCTGTTCTTCGATGTTCATTGCCTGTACATGGTCATCCATCTCCATCATGGCAACATAACATTCCCGCGCAGCCACCTGATTTTCGCGCAGTTCTCCAACTCCATATTCAGTGGGAAACTTGATCATCAGATGGTAGGTAGAAGTGACGGCCCTCCATGGATTGAGAGTGGGTCGCCCGAGTATGGCTTATTCGCCGAGGAGCATCAAATACTAGGAAGGAAACGTCCTTGGTTATTTGCTGCGGATAGTCTCCTACCGTCACCGACAATGTGACGGATTCCTAAGGCTGGACCGGGTTCCCCTGAAGCCACACGAGAGGCGTGCATGCCGGGACAGTTGCTCTCTTCCAATCCACATCTGTTGGAACGCGGGGAGTAAAGGATGTCCGCTGAGCTCCATTGTCCACCAGGACTCGGTGGACATTGAAGTCTCCGACCTGATACTAACCACTAGTGCGTCGTCATGAGGGTGGTGAAGGCGCCGGGCCTCGTCTTCAAAAAACTCGATACTGGAGTCATTCCGTCGCATTCTTTCCAGTGAAGGTCCCGTCGATTGGACATTTTGTATCGTCCGTAAATAGGTCTTTCTGGCCTTTTTGGACGATCCTGCTGTAGCGTGCCCCCCATTATCATCCGTATGTCCGCTACCGGTGGTCTGGAACGTTCGTTTTCCCATCTAGGATTCTGCTCCTAGGGTTGATCCGTTCTCTCCTTCCTCACGAACCTCTGCAACCTTCCTTGTCTGATAAGGGCTTCGATCTATTGCTTCAGGTCATAACAGTCCGTCGTATCATGGCTGCAGTCACAATGAAAGTGGCAGTATCTATCTCTTAGCCTCTTGTTCGGATCTCCCTTCAACTTGCCCGGGAACGTCAAGCTTCCTTCATCTTTGATTTGCATCAACACTTAGTCAATTGGGGCTGTGAGGGGGGTGAAACTTGTAAACCTCCCCAAAGGTGGTTTGGATCTCCGGTCTTCTCGTCAATCTCTGGTTCTTGCCATTTTTAGTCCATTATCTGGTTTCAAATCTTCCTGTCTTTCCCTTTTTCTTGGCTTATAGTCATCTCTAGCCAGCAAGGCACCCTCCACGTTCATATACTTCGTCGCCCTATAATATACATCGGACATAGTCTTTGGGTCATTCTTACATAGAGAAAACAAGAACTTACCCTATCGTAACCCGTTCGTGAATGCTGCCACAAGTATCTTGTCATCTGCCTCATCTATCGAGAGGAATTCTTTGTTAAAACGGGCTATATAAGACCTCAATGTCTCGTCTTCTCGTTGCTTAATACCTAGTATACATGTAATAGACCTCTTGTGCCGATGACTTCCAATGAAGTGCGATACAAACTGCGCGCCTAATTCCTTAAAAGTGCCAATGGAATTGGGCGTCAGCCTACTGTACCAATCCCTTGCAGGCCCTTTCAAGGTGGTGAGGAAAGCCCTGCACATGATTTCATCTGGTACACCCTGAAGATGCATTAGGGTTCTAAAAGACTCCAGGTGATCCAACGGGTCCTTGGATCCGTCATAGTTTTCCACATGGGGCATACGAAATTTTGCAGGAACGGGGCATGAATTTACCAACGTTGTGAATGGTGAATCTGTTCTGTGGACAAGGTTGTCCAAGTTGCTGGATACTCGTCCTTTAAGGGCGTTCATCATCGCATCCATTCGTTCCCTCATCTCCTGCATTTCGGTGGCTATGAGAGTCGGCACAGCGTCTAAGGCGAGTGGTTGATTGGTTTCCTGTCGCTCGGGTCTAGTCGGGGCATTGCTGCCTTCAGGTCTTTCCGCGTTCCTTCCTTCAGGACTAGCGCCCTTCTGATCTTCCTGTGGTGCACTTTGGTGTGCGGTCACCTGCCGCAACTGCTCTTCCAAATCATGATTCTGTTTAGTGAGGCGCTCAACCTCCGCCGCAAGCGTTTGGACCTGCCTCTCTAGAGCGGTGGCGCGCGGTTCGTCGCCTTGATTGTTATTCGTGGCCATCAATCGGGTGAGTGCCATGCAACTCTTTCTCTCAGGGGTAAAGCGAGGCTAAAATAGTCAGAAGATTTTCTTCTTCTGTTCTGTTAATTTCCCACAGACGGCGCCAACTGATGAAGCCGAAAATATCACCAGTGAGTTGCAAGCACCCTCCGCCCAAAGTTGTTCCTGCAAAAAGAAAACAATAGACCTAAAGAGAGCACCGGTGTGGTGCCGGCCAAAAACCCTCCGAAGGTCAAGTCAGAATCTTGTGCCTTTTTACCCTAAAGTGCCAGAGTAAAGAATATTATGCGTACCTTTTGCCGTGGGGGTTTTGGATGTATTTATAGAGGTGTAGAATTGACATTTTTTCCTTGATCATCAAGCTCTTTCCTTTCATGACTAAAACTCTTTCCTTATAAAATTCCTTTGATTAAGGCTAACATGTAGCGCAAGTATTCTTCGTATCCACGTTTGTGTGGATCTCACACAGGGCCACGTCAGCCCTAGTCGCATAGCGTGGATTGGGTTGGCCTGGAGAACGACGCGTGATTTTCCCTGTCCGTCCGTCACCCGTCTGCCCCCTTAGGTCACAGTGACCGTCACCTTCCGTACCGTCATGTTTATTTCACCCTTATCAATTATATTGGACCCATCAATATGAACGGGATCAAAATGCAGAGTGTGTCGAACCCACTTTTCAGTTTCTGAAGAAAATATGTCCAACCAATTTGGTGCATCAAGATGAAAATTAGGAAAGCTAATGACTTTGAAATGAATGGATTTGCAAGGGTCAAAACTCAAAAGCCAGTGCAGCATCGCAATAGGAATCACAGGAGTAGGGAATTGTCAGAGACTCTTTAGTGGTAGGATTGCAGACATTGTACTGGCATGTGGAGGGCTTTCTAAATAAAAGGTCATTGCAGCTATCAAGGACATTCTTAGCATGTTTATCAATCTCAACTTCACCAATATCATCGCCACCGGATTCTAAGGAGATATATTCTAAAACTAGTCTATCACCAGATTTTGACAATTCAGCAAAATAGCGTTCTATCCCATTGTAAGATGATTTACTCCGAACACGAGGCATGTCATCAGAAAGAATCAAAGTATGTAAATAAAGTCCACAAAGAGAAGTATTTGAAGAGACAATTGGAACGCAAGTCTCCGAAAGAAGAGAGTACCAATCTTTGGATACACATTTGTATTGAATTAGATCTTTCTCAGGCAGTCTACATAGTATTTGAACTAAAACATCTGAGCATAACTTAGGAACAAAGCACACATATTTCCGAATTGAAATCAAACCCATAATTATTTAAGACAAATACTCCACAACTCTTACTAAGAGAAATATATTATAAGACACAATACTTATATATATATATATATATATATATATATATATATATATATATATAGAGAGAGAGAGAGAGAGAGAGAGAGAGAGAGAGAGAGAGAGAGAGATAAAGGTTATAACTTATATAAAAATATGATGAAGAAAACAAAGGATAGCCGGAAAAATTAGAAGCCGAAAACACCTGTTGTTCTTCAGCAATATGCAGATGGGGACTTAAAGATGCGATCTTTGCGTACCCTCGATCTAGACTCTTTGTGCTCTAATTTCTTAGTTGGGCCGGCATGGACAATTATTGGGGTGGAGCTGGGCCTTCAAGAGCCCACATTCTATTTGATCGGTGGGTGCGGGAGAATTTGAATTTGAGACTGCGGGAATATTTGAATGGTAGATTTTTTTTTTCTTTTTTCCAAGTGGATTTGTTTTTGTTTTGTTTTTTGTTTTTTGTTTTCTATTTTTGGTGTGAATGGTAGGTATGGTTTTCTTGATACGAATGGATTGGAGTATTTGATTTTTGCTCTTTTTGGTTTTTATGTAATTATACACAATTTTCTTGAAATTTGGGATGTGGGTGAATGACACTTTCATCTTGTTGACACCCCATTTTGCAATCCGCATTTAATCTCACATGGAGGGTAAAAGGGTAATTTCGTCTCAGAAATATGCATCTTGATTCTAGTCAGTAGATGCTTAATCTCATTTCACCAAAATGATCTTGATGTTGTAACGATTAAATCCATTGGTCATAAGCCCTAATCGGACATTCAGATTGAAAGTTATCATTAAATCAAGTTTTAATGGCCGAGATGTACTATCACAAATTGAGTTTGACAATATGTGATTATGAACAATTGATTCCAATTAGTTATAATTATAATCCATTTGAAATTAATGATGTGTCATAATTTGATTGATTAGGACTACATTTTATGATAAGGTTGCACGCACCTAATTAATTAGATAGTTAAACATTAATTATTCAATGAGTAATTTGTGCAATTATCTTTGAATTAGGATAAATTTGGAACTAATTAAGTCTGAAATGGGAGTGATTGGAGCCTATTAATGTTGATTGGAAACTAATTTTGGACTTATTAATGTTATTTGTGCTGAAATTGTTTTTTAACAAATGATCTCTTCTCACCATTTTGTTGATATCTCTCAGAATATTTTGAATCTGTGAATGAGGTTAATTTTCCCAAAAACTAGACATCCAGGGCTTCATTTTGAGCATAAAAACGAGACAATTACGGTCCGAATTGAGTAAGATATGATTTTTTGAATTTGGTTCTACAAGCTGTTACAGTAGCTACGGGAAATTGAATTTTGCTTGCTCCTCACTTCTACCAATCTGTACATTTAATGCACCCGATTTTTCCAAAGGCTAAAATAAGGTATAGGCTCATGATTCTTTGTCAACCCTTATTAAATGACCTTCCATTCATATTTTTTCTACCACTACTATATAAATCCCCTCTCTTCTTCTCTCTTGAGTTCTAGTGAAGTAGAGTAGTTTTGTCATGTCTTGGTCTTCCTGAGACTCAAGATATTGAGTGAGACTCACTCTCCCCCTCTTAACTCTTCTTTTCATCCACCCTTAGGACCTCTACCAAGAGTCTTCTCTTCCATCGTATGGATCTTGCATGAAGGTATAATCCATTTCCCTTACTTGTTTTTGTGTTGCTATGATGAGAATTTAAGATTAAAGTATGATAGTAATTATTTAAATTCCCTTGAATATGTTTGAATGCTTTTAAATTTTCTTATGTGTTCTTCACATGTTCTTAGTTGTTCATCACATGTTCATGCATAATACTAGTTTTGATCTTAAATCCACATCAAAAACATGAAAAAGATGTTTGTTTAATAATTCTTTCAAATCATTGAATCTAGAATATCACCATCCACATACATTCACTAGAATTTATTTTTCAATCCAAATGAAATGCTTAATAAATTGAATTAGGGTTTATTGCATGCACACACTTTAAATTCAACATGCAAATTGATTGATGACATATTGGATGATGTGATATGAATGTTGGCCACCAAAATCTAGAAGACCGGTTTCATCGAGCAAGGTGGGTGCCTAACACCTTCCCACCTAGTAACATAGCCTCCGAGCTTAAATCAAGGGTTAGTAGATCAAATTCTTATCCATGTAATTTTCAATTTCTAGACTGTAACTAGGAAATAAAGCCATGTACTTTATCTTAGATTGTATCTAGGACCAAAGCCATATAATTTCTTATGATCAATGTAAATTCAATTGCAAATCAAGAAAATGAGGAACTTTTCAATTTTGGTTTTCTTATTTATTCTAATAATTAAATAAGTGACGACTCCATTGTAAAACTCTTAATTTAAAGGAAAAATATAATCAGTCGAACGTCCATTTTGAGAGGCAATAACACGACTCTACCCTTTCACGTGGGTTTGACCTAACATTAAAAAAAAAGGGGCCAGGGGCACGATCTCTCACACATCTCAAGTTTGAAAGATTCTTTTAAAATTTTTTTTTAGTTGACATCTAATTTGACCAAAATAAGTTAAACTAACTTGTTTGCTTTTTGGTTAAGGATAGATTTTTGAAATTACTCTTCCAATTACAGTTACAATTTCTAATATTAATATAATGCAAAGCATCATTAAATTAGTATCTTGTAATAGAATGAAGTGAAAGATAATAAGGGTATTTATTTTTGTCTTCATTTACTCGCTATGATATGAGAATCGTGTCAAATGTACCATTAATGAATTTTCAATAGTTGATAGATTTGAATCCTTACCTTGTTGAAATGGCTACCATTATTACTATTAAACCAGTAATGACTCATACAATATTTACAAAATTAGGTATGCGGAATGATAATAGAAAATCTATTATCTTTTTTTTTTCAAAAAAAAAAAAAAAAATCTTGTAGATTGTATAATACTTTCTCATAAACTAAATTCTTTTTGTTTATTATCCTTATCAGTTAAAATTGAAGGTTCTTCGAAAAGAACCAATCAAAGAATTTCATTATATTCCCTCTAAATTTGTTTTCTATTTCGTTTGGCAGGCCCCACTTTATCTACTCTAGAATTGTTCCTGGAAGTACCCTAAATTAAGAAGAAGAAAAAGAAAAAGAAAAAAAAAATTCCAACATATTTGCCCTTTAGTGAGGTTCAACTATAAATAATCAAGACTCATCATTGTTTTTTTCCTTTTAAATTGTAATTCATGTATGTGTTTTGGAGAGGAAGGATTGTTAAGATATATATATATAGTTTGAATTTGGCAAGGATGTGGTGTAAAACCCTTGTTTTATTATACACTCAATCCCAGCGTGTCAGATTAGCATTGTACAAATTAATGAATAAAAGGTGCTACACAATCAATCCCCGTCAAACGCTAGCTCTTCCATTGTAGTTTGCTATCTCTCCCTCTTAGATCTAGTCGGCACAATGCTTCGCCCATCATTGGTTGCCGTTGTCGTCCCTAGCAATGGCAACCATACTCACCTCCTCTGTTTCTCTCTCTAATTCTTCACTCCTAAACCCTTTGATCTAAACCTCCATGGCTGACCATGAAAGTTGCCACTCACTACCACCATCACGGTGGTCCCCACGTTTAAACCACTAACGTTTTGGCAAGCATTTTACAAAAGTGATCGTGTCTTTCGCATTCGGCTCAAAACCAAGTTTCAACATTTTGGCTCAAAACTGTGTATAGCACTCCCATAATATTCTCTCATGGTTTGAGCTTGGGGACCAATCGGATCGTGGCAGTGAATAGTAGCTCTTGTGGTCAGCCATGAAGGTTTGGATCACAGAGAGAGAGAGAGAGAGATGGATGAAGCTTGATGGCTTGATGAGGTTTAATTGGATGTGTCACACTTTATTTATTAGTGTGTGCAATTTTGACATGAAATGCTGGGATTGTTGATGTGGTATGTTGAGATTAAATAAGTAAAACAAGAGTTTTACACTACATCTGTAAGGGTGAGTTTTGAATCCTAGGCCCAAAAAGCAATAGGACTAGGCCCAAAGAGCCCCACACAATGAATTTGTAGAGAGTGGACTTGTAGGTTGGGCTTCAGCGGAAGGATTAACGTGCACAATAGATTAAGGATATTAAGGACATAAAGAAAATCAAGTTGTATGTGGAGAAAATCACTCCTTGGCAAAGTCTGAGGAGATTAGTTCTTAAATATATTCCTTAAGACTTGGTTACAGTTTCTGTTCTAAGTTGCTACAGTACTTTCTCCTACCATCCTCCCGTCCCTTTGCCTCTGGAAGGTTTCTCCCATTATATAGCTCCCTTTAGATAATCTTGGCCCTCCAGTTGTTGGTCGTTCAGGCTACGACTTGAGTGCTTGTCCCATTAGACACCTTCCCAAACAACTTGTGAATGTTTTACTATATTTTTCACACATGCGTTTATGAATTGTTTTCAGTGTTTCAGGAACTTACAGCTTAAATCTTTCAACAGCTGTTGTCTATAATAGCAACTAATAGTTAGTAGTTGTGTAAGATATGTATTTGGACAATAAGTTGTATTTGAGTTGGTTTTTGTTTAAGTACTACATATTGTGTGTGTTTTGTCGTAGATTACCGAAGGAGGAGATTGTTAGGTTCTAAAGATTTAGACTAAATGTTTAGAATCATGATTGTATTGTGTTGGCAAACCAAAAGCAAAACATGTCTAGTCTAAATGTTTAGGCAATGCTTATATAAGTGTGTTTCAAGATTTGTAGTCCAACTGATTGCAGAAAAAAGAAGTCAAGTTCTGCCTTCCTTGACTGATCGAGAATTAGACCTGATCGATCGAAAATTGCACACTTTTTTCTGCAGAAGTTTATTTCAGTCCAATCTCTATTAAAATGTTTAGGGTTTCACTTAAACTTCTCCACATATAATTAAAAGGGAAACCCTAGCCATGTTTTGAAGACTTTTTTTGGAAGACTTGTGTGTTACTCTTTGTGAGATTTGAGAGGTTTTGTACCTTCTAACTGCCCAAGATTCTACTGGTGCTTAAACTACAATAAAAAATTGGTAGACCAAATTGCTGCATCAAGATCAACAAGAAAAAGTGATCTGAAACCTTTGAGTGGAGTCTTAAAGTCACAAGCAAGGCTGTGCTTGTGTTGCTGTAAATCCAAGAAGAAAAAGAGTCCGTGGATTCAGAACTTGCACGTGGTTGTGTCAGTAAGTTACTACATGAGGCAACATTAGATTTTGGGTTAAATCTTTTGTAAAAACTTCAATTCTCTTATAATGGATTTGGTTTACCTTGAGGATAGCTAGGTTAAATTCTCCCCAAGTAATCATATCGTGGTGTTATTTACTTTTTCGCAACTTAGCATAATATGATTTATTTGTGTTTAACCTAGATCTGGAAATTAATCTAAGTAATCACTTGGCTAATTAATTAGGTTAAACAATCTATTTAAGGGGTCTAAATGAACTCTCATATATATATATATATATATATATATATATATATATATATATATATATATATATAATAAAAAAAATATGTTGAATCCGCTATTTAAACAAACCATATATTCACAAATCACAAATACACTATATCTTTTCATTAGGTAAAAATGGCCAAATATCGTCTTTGGCTGAAATAATTTGTGTTCAGTCACTATGTAAGAAATAATTAGTAATCTATCATTTTTTGAAACTCGAGTTCATGAAAATTGATTTCCAAAAAAAAAAAAAAAAGACACAATGGCACAAGCAGACCTAGAATTAAAAAAATAAAATAAAATTCCACTGGAATTCTCTTTCTTTAAAATTGAGTTCCACTCATACACTTTCATCAAACCCTCACCGACTCACTAACACACACTTCTCTCTCACTCTCTCTCTAGAACCATCACTCTAGCTCTTTTTATCTCTTATAGAGGCCAACGCAAGCTATGCTTTCAATGTATGGAAAGATCATGCTGGCCACAGTGATCACTTTCTTCGTTGTTGTAAAAGTATAGTTGAAGGAATTTTTGGCTGACAGAGAAAGGGAATATGTACTAAAGGTGAGAAAGACATGGCTTGTGGTATAGGGTACTTGGAAAGAGGTTTGAAAGTTAATCATGTTAGACTCTTGTGTGGCATGCTAAAGTCTGCTGCCATCTAGAAATATGGACCTCAGTTTTATGGTACTCGTGTTTTATCACATTTTTTAATTAAAATAATTCAGGTCAGTGGGTGCCACCGTGGCAGTTTTTATGGAAACGAGTTTTTGAAATTCATGTTTTTTTTATGTCAAACTTGAGTTTCACAAACTCGAGTTTTAAAAAAGCAATAAATCTCTAATTATTTCTCAAATAGTGGTAGAATACAAATTATTTCGGCCAAAAATGGTATTTGACCATTTTTGCCCTTTTTATTATCCAATCCATCAAACAACAATGCATTATTGAGAGCTCATTTTAAAGAATCTCAAGTACTAGAATTTTTCGAAAATATGACTCTAGAGTCTGGGCGACTAAAATGATGCCGTGTTCGTTTTTTAGACCCTTGTAAACTAGATTGTTTAACCTAGTTATTTAGCCAAGTGATTACTTAGATAAATTATTCAGTCCTAGGTTAACACAATAAACTCATATCATGTAAATAAATGCGGAAATATGAAGAACACAACAATATGATAACTTAGGAAAACCAACCGGTAAGAAACCTGGAGAGGATTTAACCTAGCTATCCTCAAGGTAAAACAGATCCATTATGAAAGAATTGAAGTTTGTACAATAAGACTTAGACCACTGACATCCTATTGCTGCCTCAAGTAGAAAACTTACAACCACGACCACCTAACAGCTCCGAGTCCATGGACTACTTCTTTCTTCGATTCACTGCAACCACAATTTCTCCAGCTTATGACTTTGAGCCTTCACTCAAAGGTTTTGGATCTTCTTGAAAATTCTTTATGCAGCAATTGAAACCAACATCAATTTCTTGATGCAAATCTTGATCTTGATAGCATTATGTGTGTGTATGAAGGTAAACACCTCTTAGATCTCACAAAAGATTCAACATACAACTCAACAAAGACCTTAAAGAGGTTTTGGGTACAAAACCCTAGATCTAAAAAAGAGGCACAAGATGCACTCTAATCTCTCTCTTAAAAGCCTTATAAAAACGTGCTTAGGGTTTCCTTTATATATTAGGAGAAGTATATCTGAAATCCTAATCCCTAATAGGCTTGAACTGCTGTTTGGGCTTAATTTAAATTCTACAGATATGATTCTCGATCGAATGAGCTTTACTTTCGATTGATCGAGCTTTGCAATTTTGCACAGTAAGTTTCTACATTCAGCTCAATTCAAATTGTAACAATAAACTTTGAGCAAGCCTAAACCTAGACTCATTGTTTTGATCATGGTTTGCTTACATATACAAAGTGAAGTTATAATACATTTAGTTCCTAAAGTCTTAGAACCTAACAATCTCCCCTTTTGAAAATCCTTGACAAAACACATTACAAGAGATAAAATGCTCAAAGTTAAAAACAACCCAATCAATTAAAAAACCCTAATTACAATTCAACCTAACCACTATCTATCAGTTGTAAAAGTAGACAACAGCCACGACTAAATTAACCTGTAAATTCCTGAAACACTAAACAAACACATATATGCATGTGTGGAAAATACAAGTAAAAAAAAAAAAAAAAAAAAACTAAAGCAAATAACAAATATGCAAACTAACTCTCCCCCTAAGTTAGATACATCAAATTTTTTTATTTTCTCCCCCTTTCAAAAGCAATTTTATCTCCCCCTAAACAAAATATTTTAAAAACCTTTTTAAACAGGATTCCCACATTTCATCTATTTCTCCCCCTTTTTGTCACGTATTGACAAAGACAACTCAAACAAAGATCAAACAGATGCAACAAAGGAAAAGAGAAAATAGAGAACCAAGGGAACACAAAACAATTTAGCTCTATAGAAAATAGAGGCAACTCTCCCTATGAAGAACAACAACTCCCTCTAAGAACAACAAAGGTTAAAAACAAGTTTCTCCCCCTATAAATATAGGAGAAAAAAAAAAACCCAAGTGTTACGAAAAACAGTTTTGGGGAAAATTTAGGAGGTGGGGAAAATAATGACACACAAACCCAACTTAAAAACTAAGTTGAGGATACATATAAAAAAAATATTCTCTCTTTCAATAAATGCAAACTTGACACTATGTGACTCATAAACAGTTGCATGAGTAGAGAAAATATTTGCGCATTGATTAAAATGTACAAAGGACTCAAAAATTAATCAATCAAGTTTTAAATCAAGTTGAGTATCCAATTTAGCAAAGTGTATGCATGTTATGTGTGAAAATAATGAGAGATATGACTACAAAAATGCAAGATGGATACAGAAAACAATGTAATGCATGTGAATCCTAAACACAAATGATGCAAGAAAAAAAATTTGGTCAAAAACTTAGAAACTGGAAATTTTTCAGTTTCGATCGATCGAGCATCGATCGAATACCAATCGAGTTAGGCAGAGAGCTATAATTAAAAATCAAGGGATTTTCGGTCGGTTGAAAAACACATTCGATCGATCGAAATTTTGGAAATTTGAATTTTTGAAAAACTGTAGAAGATTATGCAGAAAACAACTTAGCCCAAGTAATTTCATGAATGAAATGCATGAGAACGAGTTTAAATATTTTTCAAAAACATGAGTTTTCAACTCAGAACTTCAAACAAGGTTTTTAATCATCAAAAACACAATTTTTACCAATCCTTAAACATATTTTGCATCAAACACCATAGAAAACATAATCTTGGATGGCCAAAACAATTCACACATAATATCATGTACTAAGTTTAGCAAAGAATAACCTGTGTAGTGTGTGCAACTAGTAATGGCATGAGATACATGTGAGGTGATAAGTGGATAGTAATCAATCACAATTTCTACATTATTCATCACACTAGTTTGAAATAGACTATCGCCTAAAGAGTTACATCATATAAATCTCACATCTTCTAGAAAACAAGCTTGCAACCATGTAAAAACAATTTCTTTATTTTGCCTCATAATGTACACAACATTTTTATTTCATTGTGAAATTAATATTTTAGCCAAATAATGTACACACCAATTTTATTCATTTGTTTCATCTTTATTATATCCCAATAATGTACACACCAATTTAATTATTAATCCGAGGCTACACCTTATGTTCTTTTTGTGCATGTGCTACACTTTCTCGAGCATAAAATCTTATGATATGCACTAAGGTATTCATGATTGGCAAGTAAACAATGGTGAGATGGTTATTTATGCCTTTCCCTTAGGATTTTTTAGTCCTTACAGTTAAAAGCATGTGACTTCAAAATCAAGATCACGTGATAAAAAACTAAAAACAACTCCCACACAACATGCACTACATAGCTAAAACTAGCAAAGTGCAGAAAAAATAAACTCATTCAAGCTAAACAAGGTACACATGCATGTTATGTAAAGATAATATGACCAACCTTAATTACATATCCATGATATGTAACAAAAAATAAATAAAAATCTTTTTGGTTTTAAAAAAAATGTTTTATGACCAAAACTAAAAGCACACATTATGCTAAATGATTAAAAATGCAAATACAATGCATGACAGTGCTTATCTGAGCTATAGAGGGTACACAAACAAAAATATCAATTTCTTAATTAACCCTTGAGTACATGTACAAACTAGTACATACTTATACAAAATCATAAATAGCTTAGCAATTAACCCTTGGTAGATCTAGGATTTTCTTAATACTTCAAGGAACAAGAGTTCAAGTCTAATATTGAACCCATGCAAATATGTCCAAGAAACAAGTGAAGAAGTGTTGTTCATTAAATCTCGACAGATAAATCTATCAAGGTTTAATAGTTAATTCTCGACAGCTCTCGACAGAAGCTATATCTATCGAGAATTACAAAATACAATTTCAAGAGTGCACCTACTGTGGTGGAGAGGATTGTGAGATTTGACACTTTGGGATCCACCTTTATCCCTAAGATATTTATTGGGCAAGCTTGTTTGGTAACTTAAGGATCCCATTGAAGAATTGGTTAAAGAATTCTACTCAAACACTTGGTTCACCAGAGCTGAACTGAAGTGCTGGGTTTGACGAAAAGATTTTGTCATCACTCCGAATTACCTAGAAAAGATTTTTCACATCATTCGTCCGGAGAATGTAGACACTTCCTCGTATGATGATAGATTAGCCCTAGTGTCAGAGATTCTTAACATCTTAGGAGCTGATCATGAAGTCTCCTCCACAACCACTTCCATTGGGACTCCGAAATTTGGATTGGAGATGAAGATTATCACATTAATCATGTTCTTCAACCTGTACCCTCTGTCCAATGCAAGGTTCATCAATCTCAGAAGGGCACAATTCTTATGTGATCTAATCAAACGAGCTCAAATTGACATTTGTGCTCACATATTTCAGACCATGGGAAAGACAACGGGGAGATTAGATGCACGAATGTGTCTTCTTTTCTGTAGCCTTGTCATGAAGATCATGGTTCTTAAGGGTGTTCGTCCACTAAAGAAGGAACTATCTTGTTTTGTCAACGACCAATTTCATTGATCTCTTTTCAAATGAGCAAGAGTCTTTAGCTATTCGTGCCAAAAAGGGGGAGGGCACTTAATGTGAGTAGTTTTGATTATAGCATATAGTAAGGGGGAGAGCATCGCATGGAAAGGAGGTGTGCATATTGAAAGGGGGAGATCATTAAGCTCAAAAGGAGGAACCTAACCTACAATCACACACACTTTTGGATAGTCAAACCATTGTTTGGCTAGTCTAGTTTTATTTTATGCCTTTATAGCTTTTGGATATTTACAATGCTTTTATTTAAAGCTTTCAAATACTTTAGTTTAAAACATGGTTTTCTTTAGTACTAATTTTGTATCTTGGTTTTTGTAGCTGTGTCCTGATGCTTATTGTTTTCTATTGCTTATTGCTTTAGTTTCTTTAATGCATCATGTGTTTTGTTGGACATGCAATTGACTTTAGCATTGCTCTTAATTGCATTGCATGTCCGGATGATCATTTACTTGATAAATGTTTATTGTAGTCATTTCTTAATAACTGTTTATGTTTTATCAAGTTATGCTTTTTGTCATATATCTCTTTGGGTATCTTGATTGCATTTTACTTGTTCCTTATACGTGCCTTGTGTTCTACTTGTCTTGAGCTTAATGAAGTTTTGCTGTTATGTGCAAGTGTTTCAAGGTACAAGTGTATATGGTGCAAGTGCTTCATAGCTTCCAGAGTTAGGTGTGAGTGAGTTTTACTTTTGTTCCCAAACTTACGTTTAAGTCTAGAGTATGTTTAGGGATATTGTCTGTTTAGGGATTTTGTCACGGAATAGCCAAAGTGGGAGATTGTAAAGTTGTGATTTCCAACTATATTGTATTGGCTTTAATTCTATGCCAAATTTAATTGTAATTTCTTCAATCATTTTTCCTGTATGTATGTGAGTTTAATTATAAAAGATGAGTGTGAGAGATCGGTGAAGAATCAAGCTTCAAAAGTTGAACAAGTGTATTTTGAGATTGGCTTGCGAGAAGCAACCCGCGAAAAAGCCATGTGTAGAGCACATAACTAGAAGATGAAGAGTCATAACAGACTGTCAATCTCGCGACTATCTCATAGGAAGGGCCAGCCTGCGAATTAAGGACTCGCGACAGTTTCTGTTTGGTAAAAAGTTGTGTTTTGCTTTACCAAGTCTTTACCCTCACTACATATACTCTCATTATCCACAAAGTTTAAGGAGTGGTTTTCAGAAAGAAAATCCTAGAAAATACACTTGAGAATTAGAGATTGGTATTCCCACAATAATCTACACATTACCTTGTGGTTTTCCTCAACTCCTACCTCTCCATCTTTAGAGCCCGGAGGGGTTTGCTAGCCTAAACACTTCCCACACCCATTCTGAGTGTAAAGTGAGATTTTGGTACTGCTATGAAGTATTGGAAGGTGCCATTCATTAGCAGATGTAATCGGGCTGAATTGTGGGATCCGAAAAACTAGAGTAGTCAAGACTCCGAGAAGTCTGTTGGTAGTAAGAGCATGGAGAGCTCAAGTACATGGGGTAGACTAGATAAATTTAAGGTGGTCACAATTTTTTTAAGTGTAAAAAATTACAAAATATTTAAATTTTATATATAATAATTATTTTATTTTCAAGGTAAGGGTGGTCATGTGATCGTCCCATTTCCAATGTGGAGCCGCCCCTGGAATATCATCATGTGCTACGTCTAGAGGAGCTACTGATGCATGATGCAAAATTGCAAATGACCAAAGCTTAAGTTTTATGTACGGGCATAAACAGCAGATAGAAGAGGAAATGCCCAACTTGAGCGAGAGGAACCTTAAGCTAATCAAATAAGGGAACTAAAGGATACCACATACTTTTTGTTATGATTCTAGTGTCTCACATGGCTTAAATGGAAGGATAATCATTTGTATGTAAGTTTTTGGACACCTTCTCCTTGTAAGCCAATTTTCAAAGATGAGTTCTATTCATAGGATTGTATCACTTTTTCTTCCTCAGCAGAATCAAGAATGCAGTAGGAATGCAATAGGATGATCAGTTACAACCAAACACCTTAATGTCATATTAAAGTAATGTGCATCGTATCAAAGACATATTACGACGAATCAACTACCTCCTGAGGATGCTTTAAAGTTTAAACATATTTTACCTGTAATAAGATATAGCAAAAGTTAATAAAAAAAAAATGCGGCCTTTAAACTAATAGTGATTAATTTGACTACTTAAAAAAAATGGGTCAGACCATGTCAAGAGATTCTTTGGCCAGACTTCTCTCAATTGTTGTAACTGTTAAATAAAAATTCAAATCTTTTTCATGTCATATGCTTGAAAAAAAAAAAAAAAAAAATTGTTGGTGCAACTGCTGGACCACTCAAAGTCGTGTGTATAGATTGTATATGTTTGCTCAATAAAAAGAAAAAAAAAGTCGTATATGGCATGAAATTGCCCACGTTTGCACCACTCAAAACTCGTGTATATGGCATGAAATTGCCCACGTTTGAAAATCACTCAGCTGCTTCTTTAAACTCTCACAGGGTTTGATTTGCTTGCCTGGGCTGGGCAGGCCAAACTTTCCCACAGGCAAACTGAGTTGAAGGTTGGGTAGAAGTCGTAAGTGCGAGCACTGTTAGGACAATATAAGACCTTTAGGTTGAAACTAAAATGGGTCAAAAACGTTATTGTTCCTAATTCCCATGCATAAGCTTGGGACAGCCTTGGGTGTTCGGCCAAAGATTTCTGCACCAAAACTCGAAAATCAGATAATGCGTATAATGTGTCCAGTTTCACACTACAACAAAGTGTAGTTATTTCAACCTTTTTTTTATCAAGGGTTTACTAAAATCTGTCGATACAACCTATAAATAAAAATGTAGAGAGCTTTATTACTAAACTTTATTTCAAATGTTATTTAGTCCCTCAAAATAAGTTAAAGCACCCATGAAATAAATGGGGGGAAAAAAAAACTCACCAGTTTTTTCAGCCAACAACCCTTGGTAAAATATTACAAATTTTTCAGCCCTTGAAAAAAGCCCACAACAAAATTTTCATCCCTTGCAAAAATCCCACAACTAAATTTAAAACTATAGCCGTATTATATAAATTTAAAACAAATTAACTAACAAAACACAGAGCTTATAACTACTTTCACTCTCAGAGCATAGAAATCGCAGAGCATGGAGATCTCATAGCTCGTCGATCATGGATATCTCATAGAGCTCGACGATCATCGATTTTGTACGAGTTCATCTCCATTTTGTGACTCTTCATCTCTCTGCCGATTTAGACGATCACCGTTTCTCAGCTCCGATTAGGTACGAATCACAAACCCTAATTTCGTCTTTGATTTTTTTGTTTTTTTGGTTTACCCACACTTTTTCATCAATTTCCCCATGATTTCGTTTCACATTTCTTAGAAAACGGAGCTCATCATCGATTTCCCTATAGAAAGCTGTGTAGCACCATCAGGTAATGATATTCCAGCAAACTCACTGTGCACTATTTCTCACTCTCTGCCGCTTTTGCTTTTCGAAATTCACTTTCCATTTCCAAACAATCCGTGTTTTACTTGTAATGCGATTGATCTAGGGTTTCATTTCTCACTAAAAATTTTTGTGTGTGATGATGTGTAATGCATAATCTGTTAAAATAATGGCGTATAGTTCTCGTTTGGGCTAAAACAAAAGGCTGCGGTGCATTTTTGCTCTTTCCTCATCCGCCTTGATTGTATTGGCCAGTCACGATGGGAGCTATAAGATTTGGGATTCCTCTAAGGGTACGCTTTTGAAAACGCTTATTGACGATAAGCTTCCTTCTGTTTCCTTTGCTAAGTTCTCTCCAAACGGCAAGTTCATCCTCCTTGCCACGCTAAACAACACCCTCGTAAGTTTCTTTTTCAATTTTACAAGATGTAAGTTCCGCTTTCCTTGATTTGATTTTTTTTTCTTCAAAAAATTGTGTGGTAAGCATTGCAGTTGATTTATTTTGCATAATACTTAAATTGAGGGGAAACAAAATTGTGGGTCTGCCTTTTTCTGGTTTGTGATTTCTGCTTGATTTTGTATTGTAAGCATCCTGAAATTGCTTTTATTATCCTTTTTTAAGGTGAAATGTTTGGGTTTTTTTTTTTTTTTTTTTTTTTTTTTTTTTTTTTTTTGTGGTCATGGCATAGGGCACACTGCAGTGGAATGGGTTTGCATTATTGGATTATATTATATTAGGCACTTTTGTAAGCACGACCATGTAAATTTAAGAGAAATGGATTTGTTATGATTGGTAATTCAACCTTGGTGCCATCAAGTTAGTGTTGTGTTAGAAACATGAGGAGGATACTTTTATGTGTGGCTAAATGTATTAGATTTTTTTTTATTTTTTTTTATTGACTTGATAGCTGGTTTTGTAACATTAAGGATAAAGGTAGGTAGTCATAAATCCAGTGTGTGCAGAGTATTCACTAGAACTAGATGTTTCTGATAGCTTGACCAAGTTAGTTTATCCTTTTGAAAAACTTGAGGAAAGAATGAAATTAGAATGTGCAGTCTGACTCTTAATGGACCGAGGATATAATAGTTTCTTGTTTTTACCATTTTCAAATACCCTTGTAATGTTCCATTTTCAAATTTTACCAAAATTTTTCATACATTTTGTCTTTGTAATTGTGTTAATGTGGACTTGAAATGGCAATGATTACTTACCATCAGATCAGTTATCATCATGACTCACTACGATCATGACACATGTTTATTTTTGAACACGTGTCATGATTGTAGTGGATTCAATGCAATTTAGGCACTGGATAGAAACCAAGTCCCCCTAACATATATATAACATTCATGTTTTAAATTATCTTCATGTTTTACTTGTAATTAGTTATATGTTGCTAATTGTTACAAATAGAGTCCAATTTAGTAACGATCGGAAAAATGTGTGTGTGTGTGTGTGTGTGTGTGTGTGTGTGTATTATTTTCATGGTGAGAACCCTGTTTTCTCTAAGCCTCATGAGCATAGGTCTCTAACCCTGTTTTTGTTTTTTTGTGTTTTTACTATTCATGGCTTTGAGCTTCGCTAGCTAGCTAGCTAAGCTGAGCTAATTCCTCCTGAAAATTAGGGTTCTTAGCTATTCATTTTTCATCTGTACTAGGGTTTTTGTTTCTGAGCTGATTTGTTAGTTTCTTGCTCTCTAGTTTTGTTTTTGTTTTTTTATTCCAATTTGTCTAATTTTGTAGGTCTTCCATTGTTACCTTCTTCTCAGCTCTCAGCTTGATCGGACGCCAAATCTGAGTTTTTCAATCTGTGTCTAATTCAGGTAATTTTTTTTTTCCATTTTGATACCCTTTTGGAGGAATTGGATTTGTAAAATGCTAAAATGATATATTGGGCAATTTATATTGAGAGTTCGGATCTTTGAACTTGTTAACTTCTTTGTTTGTATTATATGATCTTATATAAATCAGAGTGCAATTCACTTTTTTTTGACTTCATTTATTGTGTAATTAAAGATGGGAGTTTAGTTTGTTTAATAAAATTGAATTCTAATAAGGAGTATGTTGGTTTTTTTTTTTTCATGATTTTTGAAGATGGGTTTGTTTTTGTTTTGGGTTTTGCAGATTTTTTCTTTCTTTCTTTTGTAGTTTGTGATGCCATCATTGATTCGTATTAGAATTTTTAGCTTAATTACTCATGATGAATGCTTGCTGAGTTGTTAATCTGCATTAGTTTTTAATGTTGCTGTTATTGCCTTCTCTTTGCCAAAAAATGGGAGTTTGGGTTGTTGAACAAAATTGACTTCTACTAAGGGGTATGTTGGATTTTTTCATGATTTTTGGAGATGGGTTTGTTCTTGTTTTGGGTTTTACAGATTTAAAAAAAAATTATTATTATTATTATTATTATTATTTTAATTTTTTGTGGTTCATGATGCCATCATTGATTCAATAATAGAATCTTAACTTTAATTACTCAGAATGAATGCTTGTTGATTCATATTAGAATTGTTAGCTCATAATGAATGTTTGCTGAGTGATCATTCTGCATTAGCTTTTTATGTTACAGTTTTGACCTTCTCTTTGCCAAAAAAAAGGGAGTTTAGGTTGTTGAACAAAATTGACTTCTACTAAGAATTATGTTGGTTTTTTCATGATTTTGGAGATGAGTTTGTTGTTGTGTTGGGTTTTAGAGATCTTTTTCTTACTTTTGTGGTTTATGATGCCATAATTGATTCATATTACAATGTTGGCTTAATTACTCATAATGAATGCTTCCTGAGTTATTACTCTGCATTAGTTTTAATGTTTCTGTTTTGACCTTCTCTTTGCCATGTCTTCTAGTCTTATTTCGACTCTTTCCACCTAAATTTGCTTTTGCAATCATAACAACTATTTTTGTTTCCATTTCCAGCTGTGATTATCCATGAATGATGTTCGGTTGTTTTTATGATATGAAAGTGCTTTTCATTCAAAGCAGTGCTTTTATGTTAGCTCAACTTGTAGTTTGTCCTGCTTGGCAAAGAGAGTACAACAAAAATAGAGCGTGTGGTAGGAGGAGTGCAAGTATTGTAAAGTGGAAAAAGGATATAGATGATACCCTTTTGTGTTAAATTTTGTTTCTTATCCTCCCTTTTTGTTTTGGTCTCATCATACCCTTTTTGTGGAAGGAAAGGCGGGTTTTGGTGTTTCGTCACCATTTGAGAAATGACTTGCAAAAGAGATGACAGTGATGATGAGATGCTTCGTATGGATCAGGCTGAGTCTCCATTGATTAATGAATGTAGTGGAGGAAGTTCTGGTGGAGGATCTGTTCTGAAAATTGAACATAAATAGCTTTAGTCAGATCAAAAAATTGAAAAGCTTCTACATAATCGCTTTGGATTCTGGCAATCCGAGACTTGATATTTGGCTTGTTACGTTTTCTTTTATTTCACCTCAATTTATACTCTATTTTGCATCTCGAAAGCACAATTGTGTGAAGGGTATTAGTTATCATTTGGATTTGGGACTACTGTGAAAAACATGTCTAGAAACAGATTCATCTTGTAGAGTGGTGATCATAATAACTGTATTTGTAATTTTGAAATATATATGAATGTTGCACTGCATGCTTGGTCTTTGTTTTTGGCACGTGGTTAGAGTTTAAAATTTTATTTGCATATTATTTTGTTGTTGGACATATTGAATTCTCTTGGAAATGTCAATAACTTGTCTCTGTTCAGTTTTTATGTTCAAGGCATCACTTTTTGTAGTAAGGATTCTTACATCTACCTTTGAGGTTGATGTACTTGGGCTTGTGACTTGTTTGATTAGAGTAATTTGTATTCTTAACTAAGTGTTTTAGGCAGTGAGTAACTAGCCTCCCTGACGGAATTTCTCTATATATTTGTTTACAGAGAGGAGATAGAGAAACAAAAAGCTCATGAGCGATACATGAGGCTGCAAGAACAAGGAAAAACGGAGCAAGCAAAAAAAGATTTAGGTAATTCGTTTGAAATTGAAACTTCTTGGGCTTTTGTATTTTTGTGCTAATATGCCAACTGACTTCTCTTCAATGTGCATAGAGTGAATTTGGGTTGATTTATTCTTGCATGGAAAAACATGTTTGGTCTTGTCTTTATATCCTACCAATTGTAATTTTATATGCGAATGTGAGGACACATAAATGTTCATCTAAAAGATCTATATTGCTATATTTATGATTGCTTTGGTTGTTTGCTCAACCATCTAAAGCTACTTACTGAGTATGTTCACCTAAAACATAGTTTTATTGAAGTATGGCAAAATGAAAGCTACCTTGCTCGACCATCTAAAGCTACTTATTGAGTATCTTCGCCTAAAACAAAGTTTTATTAAAGTTTGGCAAAATGAAAGCTACTAAGTATATTGTTAAATTTCAAAATATCCTACGAAGAGCCTTGTAGCTCAATTAGTTGGCACCTTTTGGCGTGTTAAAATCTCCCCTCCCTCCTTGTAATTATCAAATTATCCAAAAAAAAAAAAAAAAATGCACTGAGCAGGCTTAATAATGTAAGCATTTTGCAGTGAGCATTGAATTCTCATCCTTATCGCTCATGTGTCAGTAACTTCATGCAGATGTTAAAAAATATATAAATATATCTATCAGAAAAAGGAATTTTGCTTTGTGAGAAAAGGGAAAGGTGGCCAAGAGTAAGGCGAAAGTCTGAGTCTAAACTGTAAACTAATGTGCCCTTCCACAATGTCACCAACGAGATTTTCAAATCTCATTGCAGAGAGAGAGAGAGAGAGAGAGAGAGAGAGAGAGAGAGATGGGAAAAACAAGCTAGTCAACAAGCTATTCAAATGGTAGAACAAAGAAGACATTTTGAGGAACAACAAGCTAGTCAAATGGCTGAACAAAGAGCACATTATGACAATATGATGATGCGGATGTTCAGTTATATCACCTCGCAATCAACCCAATCTAGTAGTGATCACTAAGGTATGAAGATTAACTCAAGCTAGTGACTGTTTTAGTACTATTGGATAAATTTGGATTGACTTGTTGAGTTGTTTACACTGAGTTGTTATCTTTGTCGAAAAAATATTTGGAGTTTGAATTTGAAATTCCATTTTTGTACATAATATCTACGTCTCCATGTTGTGTAGTTAGCATAGTAGGTTGGCTATTCCCTCTTCTAAGTGACTGGTTTATGGTAAATAAGACTCAAATAATATGACTTCCTAATTAACTCTCACGTATGATTTTATGGACTAAATTTTGTGTGGCATACTGTGCTTTTAATATTACAAATTCTTGCAGTTGGTATTGTATCATTCACTCAGGAATCAGGATGTTGTCAAAAGTTTCATTTTTCAAACACTTGTGCAAAATTTATTTACTTGTCAAAAAATAAAATATTTGATTTTTTATTTTAGTAAGACCATATTTACTTGTCAAAATTTTTTATTTTAGGAATCAGGAAGATAGTACAATTTACTTTTAAACTGTTGAGCCCGTTGGGATTCTTTAGGTTTTAAATGAGCAAGCCCCAGCCATAGATTTGTTCTAATTCTTTGGGATAGAAAGCTAGAACGTTTGTGAGTTCAAATTACAAGTGCTTGGTAAGTTCTTTAGCTGAGCTTCATGCTTAATGTGGTTCTAATTTTTAATTTTTCAGTTTTTTTTTTTTAAATTTTTTGACCAAATTTGTGATGAATTGGAGTAGCTGTGACCTCACCACTATGAATTATTATTGTCTTGCATATGGTTTTAGAATAAATTTTTGCAGTGGACACTAAGCATGCCTTTTTGATGTAAAAGCAGATTCAATCCTCTAAAAGAATGTAAAATATCAGGGTAAATAATAGGATAGAAAGACAATTGACTAAACTTGTCTTTCTGATTGGCAAGTTAGTGTAGGCCACAGATAGTCAATGTCTTCTGGTTTCTGCCAGCAGTTGTGATCATCTGGTGTTTGAGAGCCATTTTGATGTCCACCAACCTAGCAGCAGATGAAGACATTTTAGGTGTTAGTCATGTTACATATTCCTCCAGCCTAAGTATATTGTAGCCATTTTAGCACATACATCAGAACTATATCACTGTTGAAACAAAAAATGGTATTAAAGTATCTTCTTTTGATTTTTTTCCCCCTTTTGCAGACTGGTCATTTTCAAGGCCATACTTATGATATTGTATCTGCCTTTCAGGTTCCCAGTTCCCAGTGATGATTTCTTGTGGTTCTCCATTGTTGCTGCATAGTGGACTTTCAAATCATTGAGGGATTTGTGTAGTTTTTGATTTTGCTAAACTAATAAGTGATAGGCCTAGGCCTGTGTGTCTGTTAAAGCTATGGTATATTGAAATTTTCCGGGGGGATTTTATAGATGCTTCTCTCCCCTAATGATTGTTTGATCATACAGGATTGTTGATACTTTTCACTTTGTGTATTTGGGTTCTTGTGCAGTCCTTTAATTTCTTGTTTTAAGCTTTCTTAATCAATTGCCAGGTTTATGGTTGGCATCAATTCGCCACCACTTGCTACAATGTCTAACTTCATGAATGTGTATATATATATATATATATATATATATATATATATATATATATATATATATAGTGCATGATTGTGGTTTTTTTTATAAATAAAATAAAATCTTATTTTGAGGGTCAAGAGACCCCTTAAATAACCTTATTTATCAAGGGTTGTAAGTATAAATCTTTTAAACCTTGGTAAAAGGTTATTTAAGGGTCTCTTAACCCTCAAAATAAGATTAGAACACTTGTTTTGAGGGGCACGAAGGCTCTCAAAATTTCTTTTTCAACGGTATATGTTTCAAAGGTTATCAAGGGTCGGTTGGACTCTTAAAATAACTTCTTTCAAGGTTTTTTAATACTTTTTTTAGGGGTTTTGACCCTTGAAAAAAGTCTAATTTGTTGTAGTGTCAGTGGTTCAGAGAGTTTGGAAACTCTTCAAACTTTCTATATATCTCTTTTTTTTAGTGTGAATTGTGAAAATTTAACTGTTGAATTTCATATTCTTTATGTTCTTAATATGCATATCAAATTTCGTTCAAATCGGATATTATTTACTATTCAAAAAATTAACTTATTTTTATACACAACTTTAGATAACAAAAACTTAAAATTTTAACATTTATTTGATGACATAGCAATTGATCTTTGATCTTTTTGGAATTTTGTAAATATGAAGAATGTAATAAGAACATACAAAGATAATATGACCAACCTTAATTACATATCCATGATATGTAACAAAAAATAAATAAAAATCTTTTTGGTTTCAAAAAAAATGTTTTATGACCAAAACTAAAATTACACATTATGCTAAATGATTAAAAATGCAAATACAATGCATGACAGTGCTTATCTAAGCTATAGAGGGTACACAAACAAAAAATATCAATTTCTTAATTAACCCTTGAGTACATGTACAAACTAGATCTGCATTTAATGAAAATACTGATCAGCTTTGTGTGTAAAAAAAAAAAAATCGGATCTGCATTTAATGACAATATAGATCAGTTTTATGTGTAAGAAAAATTAGATCTACATTTAATGAAAATACATATCAGTTTTGTGGTTAAAAAAATTCAGATCTGAAAAATTTAGATAAGTTTTTAATTTAAAGAGATCTTTGATGATGAGTAGATTTTGACATTCAAGAAAGAAATCATGACAAATAATCATCTAAGAACATATTTTTTTTTAAAAAAAATTTGAACAAAACTTAGCAATTATATCAAGAATCAGAAATAATAAAATATCCTAAACCTATTCATGCATCATCAATCAAAATTAATAAAGAAGATTAGCAAGAGAAAAGAAATTAACTACCTGTTGCATGCGTGCTCTACTTAGTGAAAGGATATTTTAGGATTTAAAGAAATTTATTCAACTCTTTGAAGCCTAAAATACTTTGCTTACATAAAAGAAATTCCTAAGGCAAGAGCCCTCAAAATGTCTTTAACGTAAGAGAGAATTGAAAAGAAGAGAGGAACCAGAAAGAGGGGGGGGGGGGGGGGGGGGGGTCAGAAAGCTTGAAAAAGTGTGCTGAATTTTGAGAGATATCCTCTATTTATAGAGGCTTGGATGTTCAAAAAATTAGCTGAATGATCAAAATATGATTTGGGACGCGTCCTTGTCTCTAAAAAATGGTAAAATGTAATGTTTATCTCAATCTAGAAGCCCTCAGACCGAGTCCCACATTTGTGCCAATCGGCACTCCAAGAGTGTTGAATGGGCCTCTTGGGTGCTAGACCCACATTTGAGTTTTGGTCCAATTTGGACTCCTTTTTTGAGGTCTTTTGAGTTGGAACTTGCACTTAGACGCGTTTTTAATTCATATGCTAAAAATTAAACTCATTTTCTGATAATTCAGGTTTTTTCAGTAATGATTATCTTGTAGATAAATACTCCAAAAAATCTTGATTATCCACAATTTTGTTATTATCTGATTACCCTCTTTATTTTTATGCATGCAAGCCTATTTTTTGACACTAACTAACAACCAATCACAAAATTATTTAATTAATTTTAATTATTTAACCAATCAAAATTAATTTAAATTAATCATGCATGGTTGGTTCCACCCAAACAAAATTCATGTAGATCGTGCAAACTTGATTATGCGATATCTTTCAATCCGACAGTCCGATTTGGAAATCTGGCATACCATAAAGTCGTGACTGTTAGACTCTCAAGATCATTTTTATAATATGCAATGAATGAATTAATACATATAATGCAATCATGAATTTTGTGTATATAAATGGTCAGTCTAGTCATCTTCCTTGATTAAATTATGAGTGCAAAATTGAGTGTTTACACTTTTCTTTCTTTTTTCATCTTTTTCTGTATTTTTTTGGCATCAACCTAATGTTTTGCTTCTAGTGCTCCTAGTAACCACTTTTTGAACAATTACCAACCTTCAACTCAGCTTGCCTGTAGGAATGTTTGGCAATTATATGATACCTTGTGAGAGTTTCGGAAGCTGTTGAGTGCCAACCTAGTTTTCGCTTTTCCTAGGTGCATAATATTTCACATATATGTGGCTTGTGTAAGGTAGAAGTTTCCACTGTACACAAGTCCTTCCCTAAAACGTGGGTGATTTGTATGCCACATACGATTATGAGATCATGAGTGAGTGATCAGATGGTATTGACTTTTGACAGTTGAAACTAAATATTAATCTTGTTTATTCTTGGAATGTTAGGTTGAATCACGTGCCTTGGTATATATTGTTTAGGCAAAACATAGAATCACGTTTTACATTTGACTTTTAATTTTAAAATAGTTTGACTTGTTTTATATATGTATATAAACTCTCAAAGCACCACGTGAATATCACAAAAGAAACTGGTTTTCGATTCTCAAAAGAGAAAAGAAAAAAGAAACTAGTTTCGTGTTGAAGAGGGTGTCATGAATCCAAAAAAGAAAGAATCGCTGTTTCTGGGCTCTCTGTTTCTTGCTGTACAGTGTCTTTGCATGGTC
This sequence comes from Castanea crenata, assembly GCA_020976635.1. Classification (NCBI taxonomy): domain Eukaryota; kingdom Viridiplantae; phylum Streptophyta; class Magnoliopsida; order Fagales; family Fagaceae; genus Castanea; species Castanea crenata. Next base: position 7,500 of record JAGHPS010000420.1, on the reverse strand, counting down.
AAGGGCGATGTTCATTTTTATGACTTTGTTGTAAGTACGGGCTATCTTATAGTTTCCTTCTGTAGTTTTATTTTGAAAATCACAGTTACAGATGAACTACCTCTGCTAGCATTAGTTTTCCCTAGCGCTTTGTTTATGTCCAGTAATGGCATGGATTTGTTTTTTTTTTTTTTTTTTGGTTGTTTTTTCTCACTACTGTGGGATGTAGTTCCCACAGTGGTGGTTGTGGCGGGTGGAGTGGTGGTGGAGGTGATTGTAGCTTGTTGTTAAAGTTTTTGTAGGGGATTTTTACTGTTATTTTAATTGAAGTGTGCTGAAATAAAATTAATAATGTTGGATGAATTGTAAGGTGAGATGTTAAAATAAATAAAGTAGTTTTTTCAGTTGCTAAAAGCTAAAAAATATAACTCCACCAATGTGAATGCTTTAAAGGTGATTTTCTAATACTGTGGGTTTGAAAACACAAGCATAAACTTGCCACTAGAGTTGGAGAGTACAAGCTTGATGTTTTTGTCCGTTACATCAATTTATCAGCATATGCTTCTTCTTCTTCTATTTTTACAGCTTACGGAGGAAAACTTCACAAGGTTGTGTAGCACTGAGACCATGTTAGCTGTAAATGGCAGTATTCCTGGGCCAGTAATACGGGTTCACAAAGGGGACATGATGTATGTCAATGTTCATAACCAAGGATATTATGGGGTGACCATTCACTGGTAATCTCTCCCTCTTTCCCAAAATAAACATGCACGCGTCCAAATTCAGTAAAATTATCTTTCATTTAGTGATTGTTTGGATAGAACTTATTGCATCCACGTTTAAGTCAAATGCGTTTCAGCTTTTTTTTTTTTTTTTTTTTTTCCCTGCGCACGCGTTTCAGCTGGGGGACAAGAGTTACTGTTCACACGGTGTGGTTACTATTTACACACTGTTTCGCACTATTCACGTACTGTTCACACATTTTTCAGCCACTTTTTCATTAAAAATAGGTTCCACGACACTATTCACACATTTAAAAATTATTTTGCTACAGTATTTTCAATTTTTAGCTGTATCCAAACTGACCCTTGATGTAGTTATACTCTCTTTGGGTCGAGGCACTGAATGACACAGTCACATAGACTTAAGGCATATTTGCACATGGTATTTAGTTTGAGTAGTCTATACTCTATTATACACTCTAACATTCATATTCTCACAAGTACGATGTTCTCCATACTACCGATTTTATTATATAAATTGATGTTGACATCTATATTGAAAGAGAAATGATATGTCCACAACATTTTCACAACATTTTTACAACAAATTCTAAGTGGCAGGTTGTTACTGGTTGTTATTGTTGGGACAAAAAAGTAATCTCGGCGTCAGGTTCAAATTTGAACTAATAACAACTAAACACCTGTGATTTGTTATGAAAATGTTATAAAAATGTTGTGGATGTAGCATCTCTCATATTGAAAATGATAACTATTTAATGTCGGCAAAGTCCACCAATCCATTCATTATCAAGCCAAATTATTAGGCTTATACAGTAAATATTTATTGCAACTCTATCATTTCCCTTCTCATAAATATGAGTCTTGAGGATTTGTAAACCTAGGAATGCAGCCATGCCCATTTTTTTTTATAACATTTTCTAAGAATAAATTATTTTCATATTAAATAGGTTAAATTACCATTTTATTTATAACATAAGTATTGCCTAACAAGATTGACAACCTGAAATGATATTATGATTCTTATAGGCATGGTGTAAAGCAACCAAGAAATCCATGGTCAGATGGCACAAACTACATCACGCAATGTCCTATTGAACCAGGATCAAACTTCACCTATGAGGTCATTTTTTCCACTGAGGAGGGAACACTTTGGTGGCATGCTCATAGTGATTGGACACGAGTCAGTGTTCATGGTGCTATTGTTATCTTGCCTGCTATTGGAACCACTTATCCATTTCCCAAACCAGATGACGAAGAGATCATTATACTTGGTATGTTAATATTTTTATCAATTCCTCAAATTTTAGCTAAAATAACCCAATATACTCTACTTTTACTAGTTTAGCTATTTATTTTTTCATACACATATATCAAACTCAAAGCTCAGTTTCTTTCTTGATTTAAATATTTATTTTCTTTCTCTCTTCTCCCCCCTCAGCATATATTTACTGATATGTTAAAATGGCCACACAAACGTAAGTGCTCTAAGGTAAAAAAAAAAAAAAAAAAAAAAAAAAAAAAAAAAAAATATATATATATATATATATATATATATATATATATATATATATATATATATGTGTGTGTGTGTGTGTGAAATAAGAATCTTAAATAGTTTTAAATGCAAAATATAATTGGCTTAAAATCTTTTACTTGTTTTTTGGGGTGTCTATTATCGATATGGAGAAGGGAGGACTCGAAGGCGCTAGTGGCGGTAAGTGAGGGAATGGTGGTAATATTGGCTTGCCTTAGGCCTCTCACGACGACCCCTTCAACATCAAAACAAGGTGAGATCTGCAATCATCCTTTAATGGAGGTTGCCAGATTTCTCGCCAATGATGAATGGAGGTGAAGGGTGGCACCACTAGTGGTGTTGTTGCTAGTTTGGCTTAGGCAAGTATGAGAGAGGAAGAGAAAAGTGTGAGAGAGGAACGAAAAAAGTTGAGTGTGAGAGTGAGAGTCGGCCAGGTGTGATGGAGTGAGATTTTTGCAAAATGTTTTACACTTGTTTTTGTGGTAAAACATTCTACAAGTTTTTACTTGTAAAGTTTTAGTCAAAGGAAAATATTTTACAACTTAGAATACATTTTACACGCAAACAAATACTTGAAAATGAGAAAATATTTTACTTCAAATAATAGAGTATACATTTTATTAAAATATCAAAATTTTTTAATTTTTTAAAAAAATTTCTTTCTTCACACACAACAACAACACACATTCACTCTCTTTCTTTTCTTCATTCTCGGGATATATAAACAAAGAATTAAAAATAAATGCAAAATGAATAGTGTCAATGTAAATTTACACGGTTACTATATCAATAATACATATTTACACAATTTTGACTTGTATGATATGGGTAATTTTTGGGCAAAAATGTGTCAATTTGACACATTTTTCTATTATACACCATTTGATATAAGTGATCTTAACAATTTATATTTACCTTCTAATCTGATTAGGTGAGTCATGAATGTTATCTTTTTAGTTTTTCTTCCACCTTAAAAGAGGACTTGATGGAGACATGAAAGAAGACAATATGATAAAGCTAATATGTGAGATTCTTAAGCATTAGCATTGGGGGTGTAAATCCTCCCTAGCTATTATTTTAAATTCACACATGCCCAAAACCACAAACATGTTAAGCATATTTATGATTCAATTTTATTGAGCATGCAGGTTCGTTGTACAGTGGAAATTTAAAATCTTCGTTGGATGAGGCTCTACACTCTGGTATTGACTTGCCACATTCTGTTGCTTACACTATAAATGGCGAGCCAGGAGATTTGTGCCCATGCTCTAAAGGTATGATTGTAGATTTTGAATTTTGGACTTCAGGCATACCGCACGCATACCTTGTTGGATCATTTTTTTTTTTTTTTTTTTGGGGTTTACACGTTTTATTCATGATAGTTTTATTTCATTTTTTTTTTTAAATTTTAAGAAGAAATTGTATTAATACTTGACTACTAATGTGTGAGAGAAAAACGTGGGGGTGGGAAGAAAACAATTTAGTAATAAAAAAAACATTGGTACGTTTGTGAAAAATTAAGCAGTTTTATTATTTTTTTTTCAAAAGGAAGAAAAATTAAGCAGTTTTATTATTATTATTATTTTTTTCAAAAAGAAGAAATTGTATTAGTATTTGACAACTAACGAGAGAGAGAAATGTGGAGGTGGGAGAAACTTTTTTTTATATATTTTAATTTAGCTAAAAAGTAGGAGTTTTTAAATTACTAGTTTTACATGTTTAACCATATGATTTAAGCCTTAGAAATGGATGAATTTGAGGGTATTTTGGGCATCTAAATTAAGAATTCCAAACAAGAGAAGCACCTTAAATAGTAGTATAGATGTAATAAGGATTTGAGTTAACAGGTATAATAATATTTTGTAATGAAAAATTATAAGCATAATTATTTATTTATATTAAAAAAAAAACTAACATTGAGTTATAATCTTAATGTTGTAGAAACAACATACCGTTGGATGGTTGAATACGGCAAGACCTATCTTGTTCGACTTGTCAACGCAGCTGTGTCTGCAGATCTATTCTTCGCAGTTGCTCAACACAACCTCACAGTTGTTGGAACAGATGCACATTATACCAAACCCATAAACACTAGTTACATCTTGATAAGCCCAGGACAAACAATGGATATCCTACTCACAACAAATCAGAGTCTTGGCCATTATTATATTGCTGCTCGACAATTTTGGAGCCAATATGTCAGGGTTGCAAAATTCGACCTAGTCAATGCCACCATGACCCTCCAATATAAAGGCAATTATACTATCCCATCGTCCCCCACCTTTCCAAGTAATCTTCCCTTTTACAAAGACTTACAATCTGCCATAACATTCAGAAATCTTTTTAAGAGCTTAGCAAACAAAGATTATCCAGTAAATGTCCCCCTAAACATAACTACCAGAATGTTTATAACACTTTCCATGGGCAGCATTATTTTTCATAACCTTACATCAACACTTGAAGCACTTGCCTCAAGCGCCAATAACATAAGTTGGTCCAACCCAACTACAGATGTATTGCTTGCTTACTACAGGTTTTTCTATCTTTCTCTCATTTAATTATTTAAAATATACAACCGCCGCATGCTTTTGGTGCGATGGTCACTCCATAAGTATAAGTGCTTGTGGGGGACCGGGGTTCAAGTCTCTAGAATGGAGCTTCACACACACATACACTTAAATTAGGCTAGAGTAAAATCTTATCTTGTATAAAATATATATATATATATATCATTGCTTTTCTTTGAGAATAAGGTAGTCAGTTTTAATGTCTTTCCTTGCTCCTTTATGATTTTATGTCTTGCCATAGTAGAAACAAATTGTGGGTTTTACGCAAAGACCATGTAGAAAATAATAGATAGTAATACATGGTTATCTTACATTTGTAGAATCGAATATCAGTGAAGTATGAAAGAAGGCTTGGACTTTCTCTTTCAACAATAACAAGATCATATCCATTTCAAATTCGGTCCATTTTGTCTTGTATGCCCAAGATTGATTGGATATTGGTTGAGTCTGCCTTGTGGGGTGTGCATTGAGTTTTACATAAGATATATGCTAAGGTAAACTAAAAGAAGTCTTAATTGTGAACTAATTATTTTAGGGTACAGCATAGATGTGGTTAGTACTTTTACTAGTATAGTGCATATATGGTTAGCATTTTTCCTTAAATAGCATAGATGTACCAACAGAACCATGAAATCAAGAGGATCCTTTTCGGTGATGTTATGATTTAGCTTATAGATTCTTTTTATAAAAAAGAAATTAAAAATACACTATTTTGGAAATGGACTTACAAAAGATTGTATTCATTAATAACTAGTTACCAACATTCTAACATGAGTATTGTACCATCATGGATGCCTATATGTTTGGAAAATGGATTAAATTAAGACTTTCGTGCAGGAACATTAGTGGGGTTTACACTACAGATTTCCCAGACCAGCCCCCATCTTATTTTAACTTCACAGGAGACGATTTTCCATATACCTTAACAGAACTTGGGACCAAAGTGAAGGTGTTGAATTATAATGAAGCAGTTGAGATGGTTTTTCAAAGTACCAATTTGGTGCAAGGCGCAGGGCTTCATCCAATGCATTTGCATGGGCATAGCTTCTTTGTGGTTGGATCAGGTCCTGGGATCTATGACAATGCAACTGACCCAAAAAGTTTTAATCTGGTTGATCCGGTTGAAGTGAATACCATCGCAGTTCCTAAGGAAGGATGGCTTGCCATTAGATTTGTAGCAAATAATCCAGGTATGCAATGTCTCTATAATGTAAATATTAATTAGTTTTAGTTATTCTAAAAGGAAATGCAAGTGGGCTTAAAATATATACTTTGGTTCAAGATCTTGCAACCAACAACCTGATCGGCAACTAATAATAATTTTAAGGGAGAAGTTGGGATCAATCGATTCATACCTTTTGTGAAGCATACTCCATACGTAGCAATTGCATGCATGTAAGAACAGTAAGGTCAACCCGTTTTTGAAACTGATTGGACACGTTAAAAGTGTAACTATAATCATGTGGCTCTAGTTGGTTGGCATATATATTTTGGATGCTAACATCAATCATATTTGGCAGGTGTGTGGTTTTGGCATTGTCATTTGGATAGACATATGACATGGGGTATGTCTTCTGTTTTTATTGTAAAGAATGGGGACACGATTGAGACAAGTATTCGCAAACCCCCTCCTCAATTGCCTCTATGCGCAGCTTCATTTAGATTGCGGCTCAAAAACATTGATGGATTGGATCAAGGAAAAGAAAATGAACCAATTTTTAGCTAAATGCATTAATCTAAATGTTAGGATATGTGCCCTTTAAATTTTATTATATGATATTATGTATGACATTATGTTAATGCGGTAACATGTTGTGATTAATAAAGTTATTTTATTATTATCTAAAATAATGGTAACATGAATATTTGAAAATTATCATATAGTTCATAAAATGTATAGTATGTGATTTATATGATTTAGTTACAGAAGATATAAATCATAAGTTCTTTGTAAACTTAGAATTTAGTTCGTAGTAGTCGATGATGAAATTGGGCATTTCATCTGCAAAGACTGTAATATATCAACTAAGATGATTTATCTTAGTAATGGAAGTGGACACTTCTAGTTAATATGTTGATATGTTTTAAGTGTTAAGACATATTGAACTGAACTGCTATGAGATTTATTATTCTGCTAATGATAGTCAAATGAATAATAAATCTCACGACTTCTATTTACGTGAACTCTCAATTTTAAGAGAATAATGAACCTGATAATGAAGTGTAGGTTGCTTTGATATATCAAGAGCGAGATTTAAAGTCACGCTCAAAACTTCAGTATGTTGGGTAGCCACATTTAATGTTGAAGGAACATATATTCTCAAGATGAAATTCATAATCTCTTAATGGAGATATAAAATATTCCCTTGAGATAAGTTTAATGGATTTTGTTATTCAGAGTGTTAGTCTTAACCACTTTAGTAAGAAGTTACTAAAGTATATATTTATGAAATTTGATTTCATAAATATATTATGAATAATGTTTAGCTAAATGCATTCAAGTAAATGCATTTCATCTACTTATGTACTATTTGTTTGTTATTTAGATTCCTGTAAACTTAGATTGATTAACCTAATTTAATACCAAGGTGTTAATTAGTTCAATTAAACAGATCTAGATTAAACACATATCAATCATATCACATAAAGTGGAAAAGTAAAGATATCACTTAAAACG
>JAGHPS010000419.1:0-80436 GCA_020976635.1 Castanea crenata | reverse complement strand
TTATTTTTTTAAAGAGTTTTTTTCAACCTATATTATCCATCTTAATAATAGCTCTTTATCATCATGAAATCAAGATATCAATTAGTTTTTTTTTGTATCGACGGGAATTGAACTTCAAATTTCTTATTCAACTATAAATTTTTTTTATCAATTGAGTTAAGTAGAATTCATTATTGATCTATTTATTTTGGTTTGCCACTAGTTGAATTGTTTAATGCAACTTACATAACTTTTAAAAAAAAAAAAATGAAAATTTTGAATAAACTATAGAGAGATTCATAAGAACAGCGGTTGTGTGGGTCTCCTCCTACATATCTCTAATCTCTAAATTTAATGTGGCCGGCCAGGATAAGATAAAAAAAATTAAAAAATAATGTCCATATAACCACTTCATTTGTTCTTTTCCTCTAGTGTGGGTATTTTATGAAATATCTTATCTTGGGAGCACTATGAGGAACGAGTCTGGAGCAATGCAAATGTGCCCTGAAGGAATCTTACTGCAGGCACAGGTCCAGAGTCAACCTTGTATGCGCTGTATAAATTGTCCACAGCGTATGTCGTTATGTTTCTTATAAAATTCCAATAAAAAATAAAAGATAACTACTGGTCTTGGACTTTGTCTTCGGGAATTACAATTGTATTAATAGCATTTATCTGGCTACAATTAGACTAAATAAGGAAAAGAAAGATAAAGAATTCAATAACTAAAATAACTAGACAGCACAAAGTAAATTATATTAGCCACGGAAGATGGAATAGAATGAAATAAATAATTTATATAAAAAAAAAATTCTTGTTTAGGAGTTCTAATAGAATGAATGAAAAGTTCATTTCTTTGTTTGTGAATTTACGTAGAAGAGAATAAAACGGGTAAGAATGAACACTCATTCCTTTTTATTCTAAAAAAAATTCAAATTTTCATGCTCCCAAAAATTGGGAGGAATTAGAATGAATGAAATTAGATTTAAGGGTAAAATGCAAAACTGCCCCTCTAAATTTTTTTAAATATCAATTCGGTCCTTTAACTTTGTTTTTATTCATTTCAATCCAATAACTTTCAAGTTTATTCAATTAAGGTTTTTTCATCAACTTTTGTTATATGTTGTGGTTAATTTTTCAAATTTATAAATTCTTCTTCAAATTTTTTAAATAAAAAAAAATCAATTAATGATTGAAAAATATTTTCTAGATTTTTTTTTTTCAAAAATTTTTAACAAAAGTTAACGGAAATGTCATAATTGAATAAATCTAAAACTTAGAGAACTGAAATGAATGAAAGCAAAAACTTAGAGGACTGAAATGAAATTTGAAGAAAGGTAGAGGTCAGTTTTGCAATTTTGCCTAGATTTAATGAATTTTTTTTACTAAAACTCCCAAAATACCCCTATATATTCAACAATATATTAAAAATATGGACCTAATAGTAATATTGTCATAAAATAATTTTATTTTTTTCCCTCTATATTACTTCGAAATAAGGTTACTTACTCTCTATTTATTTCCACTCCTTATGCTATATTTGTTTCGATAGAAAACCTTATGTAAAGATAGTTTTCCATGTTTTCCAGTGTCTAGTAGCATCAGAAAAAACGAGTTAAAGGAAAACTATCTTTGGTCAACAGAAAAAGTATGGCTTTTTTTTTTTTATTCAGATCTTCTAGATTTCCTAGGGTACTCTACCAATGAGGTTTCCTTAAATCTTAACCATTCTTTAATGATTTAATGGTCTAGATTTTTCTATGTCAGCATTTCACTAACAATAATCTTAATTGTTTTGTTTGCAACATTATTTTATTATTTTAAGAATATTGTTAATGAAATGCTGACATGACAAAATCTAGATCATTAGATCATTAAAGTGTGGTTAGGATTTAAGGAAATCTATTAATAGAGTACCCTAGGAAATCTAACTTTTTTTTAGGGATTGTTTTCCACTAAATTGTTTGGCAAAATAACTCTATCTCACAACAAGTTAAATAAGAAAAGTTAGGAGACTATTTTTTAACTTATTTAAAGTTGCTACTAAACATAGGAAAATGAGAGTTTTATAGAAAATAATTTTTGAAAAATGACCAATTTTCTAGAAAACATTAGTGATAAAACAAACAAAGCGTTAGGGTTATGTTAACGGGTGCCCTTTGAACAATTATTAATAAACCATATTAAAAAAGTTTCAACATCATTTTCATGAGAAATATAAAAAGTTTTCAATAAAATTAATTGCTTTATTATTTTTCCATAAAATATTTCTAAAGATAGTTTCTAAACCAGTACCTTTAAGACATTCATTAACAATTCTCATTATATTAACTAGTTTAGGCCAATAACCAATGACCCCAAATCAGTTGATACTTCTTAATGTTCCCAACATCTATATCTAGAGTTCAACCTGATAATAGTTGATATCCATGACATAATGGCCGCAAATGGATGACCTTAATTTACAGTAAATACATGTTGTTTTATCGGTGGTTATTAAAAACTACTTCGATAATTACTTGTGTTTGATACCTATTATGAAATGGCCGTTTGTATTGGATTCACATGAAAAGGATATAGGTGGAACTAAAATTACTGAAGTTTTCTTTACAAGCAACCAAGTTTTTTAATGATAAGTAGGCAATAAGGGAGGGCGGTAATGTTCAAATCACAGATAGGCGTGTAAGTTACAAGTCATAAGATAGATTTTCTTCATTAAGAACAAGCAATTGAAGAAAATCAAAAGATTAGCATTCACATCTTTTAGAGAATTAAGAACACGTATTTAAGGTTGACAATTCAACATAATGGTGTAGTATGCTATAAAAGTATGCTACAAAACATTTATTCAGTTCGGTACCCATTTATATAGTTCAAAATCGAGTTTTCTCATACAATATAATTTTAAAGAGAAGCAAATTTATGTATGGATGGTCTGAACTACTAACCATTATCTGCTATTAGATTCAGACAAGCCATTATTCATAATGGATAATACACAAATGGGGGATAACATTGTAATACAAAATTTTTAGTAATCCTATCATAAATATAAAGCCATTGTAGTTCAATGTCACAAAAAAATAACTCATATATAAAAACTTAAGTTCAACCACGAAAGAAAGAACGTATAAACACCCATAACCACATCATGAAAAACAAATGGAAGGCCCAAAAAACCTCATCTGATCTTGTTAGGTTCTAAGACCTTTAGGTTTAAATGTATTAGAACTCTAAAATGTAATGTTGGCAAACCATGATCAAAACGTTTTAGTCTTATTTAGACTGCTCAAAGCATGTGTCTTTTATGTAAAGTTGGAGTCGAGTTAACTGCAGAAGTTACTGTGCATTTCTATCTGGCTCGATCGATCAAGAATTAGGCTCGACTGATCGAAAGTCGTGCAGATTATTTTTCTGCAGAATTTCCAACTCAGCCCTAAGCCCATATGACGTGTAGGGTTTTATGTTTTTCCCTAGGTATAAAAAGCAAACCCTATCCATGTTTTTGAGGTTGCTCATATTGCTGTTTTGTGTGAATCTCTTGTGAGATCTGAGAGGTGCTTGCCTTCACACAAGCTTAGGATTATCAAGAAAGAGATTTCTTCAAGAGCTTGATGATCATTCAGTTGCTGCCATAAGAGCTTAAAGATACACAAGCGGGAGTGCTTGTACTTGTTGGAGAATCCAAGAAAGAAGGAGTCCGTGATCTCGGAGCTTGCACATGGTCGTGTCAATAAGTTTTCTACTGGTGGGTAGCAATAGGATGTTAGTGGTCTAAGTCGCTATTGTACAAATTTCGATTCTTTCATAGTGGATTCAGTTTTACCTTGAGGATAGCTAGGTTAAATCCTCCCCAGGTTTTTTACCCGTTTGGTTTTCTTGGGTCATCATATCATTGTCTTATCTATATTTTCACTGCTTTGCATGATATGATTGTTTTGTTTTAACCTAGATCTGAATAATAAACCTAAGTATTCACTTGGTTAATTAATTAGGTTAAACAATCTAGTTTTATAGGGGTCTAAAAACGTACAGATCTCCTAAGAAACTTTCCAAGAAATGAAAATGAAGCTTTTCTTCAAAAGCTCATATAATTTTTAAGTTCTCCTCAATGCATTCTACTATTCATTAAAATAAAGACCACATATCAAAAATAAATAAATAAATAAAGACCAAAACAACTATTAAAAAAAATGCATTGTAAAGTCATAGATTTAATAGCTATAGTGCATAAAATATGCTTAGTTAATGAGAATTATAGAATGTTCATAATGTCATAACAAAAAATAAGATTTTTATTTTAAGAGTAAAATATTAATTAAATCCCATCATTTCAAAATTAACAAATTAAATCTAGCTTTCAAAAAATCACGTTGAACCAGATACCATTTAAGTATGTTAATCATGTACACGTACGTGGGCCAGCGAGGCAATGTTTAATAAGACCATGCCATCGTCTTGTGGGTTCCTCCTCTTACCCTCTGGAATTTAACGTGCGGCCGCCAATGGTAAGATATAAAATTAACCATATATAACTACTCCATTTGTTTTTTTCATCAAGTGTGGGTATATTTTATGAAATATGTTGGAAGTAATACGAGGAACAGGTCTTGAACAACGCAAATGTGGCGTGTAGGTGTAGGAATCTTGCTAAAGATTACAATTACAGGGTCAAAAGGGGGAAAGTGAATATAATTGATATTTTCCTTTTTTTTTTTTTTGAGCCTGATACTATTATACCCTCTAAGATTAGTTTAGGCCATAACCAATAACCCTTCGATCAGCTGATACTTTATGATGTTTCTAACATATACATCTAGGGTTCGACACCTCCCCCAATCCCTTAAAGATATGCTAGGATTTTCAAAGAGTTTTATACTGAGATAATGGCTGATAAATGACCGTTACAGCCAATAAATGTTGTTTTATGGGTGGTTATTAAAAAAGTATTCTTGGATAATTACATGTGTTTGATACTCATAATGAGATAGTCATTTGTAAGGTTGTCAAAATCGGGATCCTACGTAGGATCATGGGAGGTAGGTGAGATCGTGGATCGTAGAATTGGATCGTGAATCATAAGATCCTATATATTTTTAGATTTAAAGCAAAAAACACATTAATAATAACTTTGAATGTTAAATAATCACGTAAATTGTGAATTTATCCATTAAAAAACAAAGATTTGCATCATATGATGCAATTTGCATGTCATATATCGCTACGTTTATACTAACGAAACAAATATATTTAAGTTTTGACTTAATGTATCTAAAAAGTTCAATAAATATTTAATTAGCAATTAAATACCAAAATATTCATCAACACATATGAAAATATTTTCCAAGTTCCAAGTTTAAAATCCAAAAAAGTTATCAAATGGAAAATAGCTAACTAAAATATGAAATCCAAGAGCAAGATGAATATTCAGGTGAAATGAACATTTAAGTATTCTCATTCTAGGATTCTTATAACCACCGTCCTAATCATCATCATTCATTTCATCATTTATTTAGATATTGATATTTGTATACTAGAGTTGCAAAAGAGATCAAGATACAACTTCACACTCAACTATTCAAGTTATACCACTTAGCAACAATTACAGATCATGCTCAAAAAAATCAGTCAATCAATATAAAATATAAGCATACTAATAAAATTATATATACGAAAAACATTTTAGTAATATTAGAACACAAATTAGTATATTGATCAAACAAATTTAACAAAATTATAGCTTAAAAGTTAGCAAAGCCAATATAAATTATTCATTTAGAAATGATGAAGCATTTATTCATTTTGATTATAAGTGAATTAGAAACTAGAAAACATTTGCTTAGGTTAACATAATTATATAAAAATATAAGATAAAAAGTCATACCATCACAACATAGAAAAATAAAATCTTTTAAAGCTTTATCAAAACCAAAAATTTATCCCATAAAAAAAAAAAAAAAACCAAAAATTGATGTTTTGGTAGTATTGGTAGAATTAGTAAGATCCCATACGATTCTATTATTTTTACGATCATAGTGCGATCCAAACGTTTTGGTGAGGTAGGATTGTAAAATCGTGCAATTCTACAATCCATATTACGATTTTGACAACCATGGCCGTTTGTATTGAATGCTCATGAAGAGGATCTAGGTGGAACTAAAATCAGCATAACAGTGATATTAACCAAGCTATATGCCTATGCCTATGATGTAGGAAAATACAATGATGAATTAACATGTTGATATTACTCATAGATCAAATAAATTAAGAAAAGAGAAAGACAACCAAATGACCTATGACAAGTTGTCAAGATTCTAAAGACCAAAAGAAAGGGAAAGCAGAGCAAAAGAAGAAAAACACAGATTCTGCAGATAAGAGACTAAACGAACAAGAAGAAGTAGTTAACGACAGAGGCACATTAGCTGTTAGTTAAACAGCAAGTAGTTTAGGCAGTATATTTATCCACACATGTAAAACACACGTGGCCTATTACACGTGGAATAACTAACTTAGCATATAGTTTGGAAAGTTTGTTTTTCAGTTTCTGCATATAGCTCAGGGTCTTTGTACAGATATTTTCATTCAATCACAATATATAGAGAAAATTTCCCAAAACTCTCTCTAGCTTTCTTTTCTTTCCGGTTATAATTCTTACACTCGTTTTTTTTTTTTTTTTTCTTAGTACAGTCGCTATATACATCTCCAAGAACATATGTAATGTGACAAAAAAAAAAAAAAGGCAACAAAAACATATATATTACACTATGATTGGCAAAAAAGAACTCCAGTCAATTAATATCATTCTCTGTATAGTATTCTTTAAAGTCTTTAAGATTTTCCAATCTAAAAATAAAATTAAATAAAACCGAATATTTTTCTCAATCTCAGCACTACGAGAAATTATTAAGTACTCCTGGAGTACTTTAAATGCATACTCCCTCATCTCACATAATTGTGAGTTTCACAATTAACGTGAGAGAGGTGAGTACGCATTTATGATACTTCGAGAATACTGAGCAATGAACATTTGCATTGTGTAGGAATCTGAAATTCTTGAGGTTACAATTATAAAGCCAAAGTCAGCCTCTTTCTCATTGGACCATGCACCCAGGACTGACATATGGAATCTTAATTGTAATCACGGAATGCAATAGAAAGTATTAAGGTGGGGGAGTGATCTGATCTGAACTGTCCCAGAGTGTACATTGTTATTTTTCTAATAATTTTCCAAATCAAAGAGCTATGCTAGACTTGGATTTTTCTCTTCTGGGCATTACCTGAACAGATATTACTTACAATCCAAAAAAAGTTGTATTAGCATTACCTGGCTAAACTATGAGTCTATAATTATGATAAAGAGAAAAAAATAAGGAAAAAAAAAATTTGGAGAGCACCACTCACGGTCGGCTGGATATTGTTTGAGGCTTTACTACGACAATTTTGAGTGGGCCTCTTAAATTTATAATTTAATTTGTTTATGTAGTATCCAATTGTCTTGCTTTTTGAAATTCAAAATTACTAATTAAGTTTTTTAAACATCTACTTTTCAATTGATGATATAATTAATTTATTTAATGTTTTTGTGATATAATTAGTTTTAAATATGATTTTTATCAATTTTATGAAAAACTTTTTTGTTTTCGAAAAAAATTCTAACAAGTATTGTCTATCTGAAAACCTATAAGTTAGAGTGCGCATGCGCGCGCACACACACACAAATCTAATATAAGACGTAAAAAGTAAAAAACTTTTAAGTAAAAGCCAAATGTACTCTAACTCTTTTCTATAATTTTTTTTTTTTGATATGTAATATTTCATATAAATTTATGCTAAAATTCGGTTCTCCTTGTAACAATTTCATCAAGAGGTCCTATTTAAGATTTAGTTCATTTTTCTGAAAAGGATATGTTTAGACCCCTTAATTAGTTGATTTTATAACAAAGCAACATGTTAAATTAAATAATTATGAATTTAGATTGATTTTTGGTGACTAATATAGATTTATCATCAAGAACGAACGTTATAGGTTGAATCTCTCTACCAAAAAAAAAACTTAAATCATATAAAAAGTAATAAATAATTAAGCACATTGTTAGGGTCATATTTTCTGTATAATTGGCTAATCCCTGGACCAAACGCACTTTACTTGTATTCAAGTAGATCTAAGTTGAGTTTAATATATTAAGAGGTATGTTGTTCAAACATATCAAGTGGTATAATTAAAGACATAAAGGTGAATCCAGAAACAAGTGAAGAAAAGCTGTTTCATCGAGTCTTGACAAAAGCTCGATAAATGCTGCTATTGAAATTTAATGGAGAAGCTCGACACAAACTCGATCTATCAAGATCTACGATTTCAGAATTTCTAGATCTGAAATTTAGCCCATAATGACTTAAATTATTAGGGTTTCTTTTCTCACAACCCTAGCCATATATAAGGCTTATTTTAAAAGTCATCAAGTACAGAAACAGAGACCTAGAACTCATATACTCTGTGTGAAACTATTGCATTTGTGCACTTTAGGGTTTTGTAAGTAAGTGCTTCCTGATCTTCATCGTTTATGAAGTGAAGAACTTTATAGCTAACAACAATCATTCAAATTGTTAGAGTTAGTCACATACTGGATCCGTACAAAGGAATTAGTCACAGATTAAAGATTTATGCAACAAAGAAAAGAATGCTACTACAAGATCAAGTCCAATTGAGTATTGAAGCGAAAATTCAACTGTAGGTTGGTATTTTGGAATAAGCCAGAGTAGTGGTAAGATTTCTCATATTGTAACCATTTTGATTAATTAGTGGATTCTTAGAAGTGGTGACCTTAAATTCACCCAATATGGTTTTTTGCCTTGCGGAAGTTTTTCCCCATTTATTAACAAATCACCATATCAATTTAATTTTCGCTACACTTAGTATATTTGGTGATTTGTTGGTACCTCCACGATTTACATGTAATTTAACCTAATTAATTAATTTAGGTAATTGAATTAATTAACTGGGGTCAATTTATTTTAACCTAACAAGTGGTATAAAGTGGGCACACTCTGATTAGGTTTTAACCAGGGTCAATCTATCTTAACCCTTAAGGTTAGTAGTTTACAATTTTACATTTAACTCAATTTTACCATTTTTGTGAAATTCGGTATTAGCAAACCTAATCTCGTAATTAGTGTGGATTAGGGTTTTAGATACTTCCTAATCGTCCTAGGGTTTTAATTTTTAGTATTTATATATTTTGTAGCGTTCAAAGGTAAATCAAATTATTATCAATAAAATACAGAGTTTTTCTCAACGTTTTTGGTAATTATAGTTTATCACTCTGTGGAATTAATGGAAACCCTTCGTGGATTCGAGATTCACTACCAAAAGCTAATTGTTAATTTTTATTCTATCAAGAGAGTGTCATGTGTGTTTTCTTTAAGCTTCTACTATATCTCCTAAAGTTACCTATGGTGGATTAACCTACAATAGAAACCTAGCTTCTATTAGTCCAAACTGTCTAAACTGTCTAATATGTGGATACCATCGCAAATGACTTCATCTGCACTTCAAAATCTCTAACCACGCTGAATGTTTTGGTTTGCCAGTAGTTGAATTAAAGTTGAAGATTTTTTATTCCATCAACTGTAATGCTCTGCCATTACAGAGTGTATAAGAAAGTGTCTTAATCGTGGACATGTTTGTCTTCTCCTCCTACTCTTGACCCACGTGCAGAAATACTTGTTATATGTTAAGAAGCTAAACTCACGTCGTCTTGCCAGCCAGGGCAAGGTATAAAATTGTCGATATAGTATAACTACATTTTTTTTTTTTTTTTTGTTCTCAAGCGAGTAGCATGAGAACGAAGTCTTGAGCAATGAACATGGTCTTGTGTAGGAATCTAAAATTCTTGAGGTTACAAATTATAAAGCCAAAGTCAGCACTTTCTCATTGGCCCTGCACCCAGGATTGACATATGCAAATCTTAATTGTAATTACGGAATGCAATAGAAAGTATTAAGGGGTGAGTTATCTGATCTGAACTATCCGGAGTGTACATTGTTATTTTTCTAATAATTTTCCAAATCATTATCAAAGAGCTATGCTAGTCCTTGGATTTTCTCTTCTGGGCATTACTTGAACAGATATTACTTACATCAAAAAAGTTGTATTAACATTTATCTGGCTAGACTATGAGTCTATGACTATGATAAAGAGAAAAAAAATAAGGAAAAAAAAATCTAGAGAGCACCACTCAGGTCGGCTAGATACCATTTGAGGCTTTACTACGACAATTTTGGGTGGGTTCTCTTTAAATTTAAAATTTAAATTGTTTGTGTAGTATCCAATTGTCTTGCTTTTTGAGATTCAAAATTACTAATTAAGTTTTTTTAACATCTACTTATCAATTGATAATATAATTCATTAATTTAGTGTTTTTGTGATATAATCAGTTTTAAATATGATTTTTATCAATTTTATGAAAAACGTTTTTGTTTCAAAAACAATTCCAACAAATATTGTCAATGTACTCTTTAACTCTTTTCTATAATTTTTTTTTTTTTTGTAATATTTCATATAAATTTATGCTAAATTTATGTGCTCCTTGTAACTATTTCATCAAGAGATCCTATTTAAGATTTAGTTCATTTTTCTGAAAAGGATATGTTAGATCCCATAATTAGTTGATTTTATAACAAAGCAACATGTTAAATTAAATAATTATGAATTTAGATTGATTTTCGGTGACTAATACAGATTTATCATTAGGAACGAACGTTATAGGTTGAATCTCTCTAAAAAAAATAAATCATATAAAAAGTAATAAATATTAAGCACATTGTTAGGGTTATATTTCTATGTAATTGGTTAATCCTTGACAAAACGCACTTTACTTGTATTCAACTAGATCTAAGTTGGGTTCAATATATCAAAAGGTATGTTGTTCAAACATATCAAGTGGTATCATTAAAGACATGAAGGTTTATCCAGAAATAAGCGAAGAAAAGCTGTTTCATCAAGTGTCAACAGATGTTACTATTTCATCATGTTTGTCTTCCTCTTCCTACTCTTGACGTACGTGCAGAAATACTTGTTATAAGTTTATGAAGTTAATGTCACGTCGTTGTGCCAACCAGCAGAGACGGCTCTACAGCCAACCCAGGGGTTTCAAATGAACCCCCTGACTTGGCAAAGAACCAAAAATTATATATAAATAATTTATTTTTTTTACCCCTAAAATAAAATTTTAAACACCCTCACCCTTTGTTTAATCTCAATTGAAATAAGCTTGAATATAATTATTTTAGTGCTATTTTAACAATAATTTTACAATAAAAGTTAAGTGATAAGTTTTAATTAGTATAATATAAACCACAAATTATAATCACTTTTTTATATATCTTTAACAACTTGCTACCTAAATTTTTTTGTGAAAGTATTGTGTCAATAGCTTGTTGGTACTCTTAAAACTGTTGCTTCATTTTAAAAAATAAATAAATAAATAAATCCTCTCTTCAAATTCTGGTTTACTTTGCCATTAACTGCAAAATGAAATTGTTTTACCTGCACTTTTCTTCTTCATTAGAAAAAATTACACAATTTTTGCACACAAGAATTACAACACTCTTGACCCCTCCTAGGAAATAAATAAATAACTACATTATTTGTTCATTTTTGTTCCTCAAGCGGGTGTATTATTTTTTATGAAATGTACTGGGAATAGTATGAGGAACGAAGCCTTGAGCAATGAACATGTGCCTGCGTAGGAATCTGAAATTCTTGAGTTTATAAACCAAAGTCAGCTCTTTCTCATTGGACCAGCAACCCAGGTTTGACCTATGCAAATCTTAACTGTAATCACGGAATGCTATAGAAAGTATTAGGGGGGGAGCAATTGGATCCGAACTGTCCGGGGTGTCCATTGGTCATTTTCTTTTAAAATAATTTTCCAAATCAAAGAGCTATGTTAGTCTTGGACTTCTCTCCTGGGCATTCCTTGAATAATAAGACCTGCATCAACAAAGTTGTATTAGCATTTATATGGCTTGACTATGAGTGTATGACTAAGATAAGGAAAAAAAAAAATATAAGTTGGATTATTTGCCCGAAAAAAAAATTGACACAAAAAGGAAAAAGCAAAAAACTTCTAAACAAAAGTCAAATGCTATTCACGAGCAGAATGTTGACCAACTCCAAGAACTTCATGAAGATTTGACCACCCTAACAATGTTGATGGCTCTATGGATTCAATCTCTTTGATTAATTCAAAAAGTGGTTCATATCCTTTCACAGGATAAACAAACAAGTTACAACTTCCAAGGTGATTGCAACAATAGGGGGGAAAAAGTAACACGGAAAGGAAGTGATTATAGTGGCAAAGACAACACTTATTTTTGTGGTAACAACGAGCTTAACAAAAGATACAAATACAGGCAATGCGGGCATTTGATTTGAGAAGAAATACACTGATTTTCTAGCTGATTGTTAACATAAATCCACCCAACAACTCAACATTCTACCAAGTACTAGCTTCTAACTACTCTTCAGGCCTGAGTATACATCTCTTGGTTTTCCTCCAGTGGACCTTTGATCTACCTTGGCCCTCTTCAAATCCCTGGTCTTCTTCAATCTGAATTGATGAGTTGGGCTTTGGCCCACCTGATTCCCTAGCCTCATTATAGTACTCAATCCATGCTAGGATTTGAAGTACCTGGCTGGCTACGTAATTGTTGGGCTTCATCTACAATCTCAGCTAACCCGATATAGCTTTGGGTGATTGGGTCTTCAATGAAAGAGTGACAAATGGGCTTGGCGGGTACATTTGGAAGAATATTAAAAGGAAGAGCAGGAAGTTGCTGCGGACGTAGTTTGGGTTGCCTTGTATGGGGATTTGAGTTGAGTTGTTGTTTACTTAGAAAACAAAGAAAGATAAAGGAAAAAAAATTAGATAAAAAAATGAAAATAAAAATAATTAAGAATGAAAAATAATTATTCAACTAAAATATAATGTAGAATAGATACTTTGATATGAGGTGTTTTAAAAAGTAATAGATAGAAAATAAAAAAAATATAAGTTCTTATATTAAATAGACAAAATAATTTGCAGGAATTGAAGCAAATGCTTTAATCGGTCTTCTAACTCCTTGCTACAAGGCTAAGTGTTATTTCCTTACGGAACATTGGGGAATTCAAAATAGCAAACTCTTATTATTATTTTAAATTCCGTAACTTATTCACCATGTCTCATTTTTAAAGAGGTTCATATCCTCTCATAAATAAACAATTACATGGTGATTGCAATTCTAACGAGGAAAATAGTCCACAACCCAACAACCCATCATTGAAGCAAAAAAAAAAAAAAAAAAAGGGTTTAAAACCACTTATTTGGGCCAACAATGAGAAGCACAATAAGCAGAAACGACAAACATGAAAAAGAAACCACATGATTTCCTGCTTGATTCTCTTCAAAAACAAGCCCAATACGTGTCCCAGCAGCAACAATTATAATCACCTCCTCATCCAGTCTGTAGACAAAGCCCAACAATTCCAGTGTCAAGGTTCATATATAAATTGGTCTAACAGGACTATTGCTTATCAAAAAAAAAGAAAAAAAAAAAGATCTAATAGGACTATTGAGGATTCAAACTATTAAATCATAATATTATGAGGAAAAGCGTACTTACAGATTTAAATTAGCATCACTAAGTAGAAGATGATTGTTACCAACCACAAGTGGACAAACTTTGATTAGTAATGAAGAGGTTAACACTAGAAAATAAAAAAGAAAAACAACGTAAAGTATGACTAATATCTCATAATTGAATTCTCAAATTAAATGCTTGAACAAATTCATTTTAATCACTCTATTTAATAAGATATTTGACTAACACAATTTGAATTAGGGGTAGAAGAGCAACTTTTTAAAATCCTAAGCAAATGTTTTAACAATGGTCACTTCCCTCTGTCATTGCTTCGTTTTGTTTTGATACAGTAATTCGCCCTATTTAGCAAATGAGCTTCTGCAATTTAAGCCAAATATGAAAAATCAGCAAAATCCAAACAACAGACCATGGAAGCAGCAGGTGGTGAATCACATATTTCAACTAATGCAAAATAAAATGGACTACAGTTGCTTTTAACTATACAAATCTACAACACAAATCCCACCACATTATTTACCAGTAAAAGAAGAAAACCCAAGTCAAAAAATGAAAAAAAGAAAAAAAGAAAAAAAAAAGTGCTGGATATTGATATTACCACATCAAGGGTTTTATATATTGATATTACATTTGTATAATCTTGTTGATATTCGTGACAAATGGCGGTTGATGAGCTTTATAGCCAATACATTCTGATTTATAGGCTATTCCTATAAACTACTTTGATAATTACATGTGTTTGATACTTATAATGAGATGGTCGTTTGTATTGATGCTCATGGAAAGGATATCATTCTCTAGTATAGCATGCTTTAAGTCTATCAGATTTTCAAACCTTAAATAAATTTTTTTTTTAAACCCAAGATTTGTCTCATTCTTTAGCACTACAAAGGTCACATTGTTAAAAGAATTCCTTCTTTGCCTAATTGACGTCCCTAATTTGCCCAATCAGCAAGCATATTTGTTATTTTCTTCAATATGATAGGCAACGAAAAAAAATCAAAAGATTAGTGATCACTTTTTCCAGGGAATTAAGAAAATATTTTTAAGGTTGACAAATCGATCAAAATGTATGTAAATTTACTACTAAGAAAAAGTGTAGTATTTTGCAAAATTATGCTACATAACTGATAGGGGTAATTTTTAATTGGAAAAATAAAAGAAGCTGTTGGTCTCCAAGAACCCGTCAGCTCTCTTAGGCATGCCGACAACTTCACGCAAGATGAAGCTGTCAGTCTCAAAGCCGACGACTTCATGCAAGGTGAAGCCGTCAGTCTCAAAGCCGACGACTTCATGCCACTACCTAATGGCAATATGCGCCTGGACGGGATGAGAAGCTGACAGGGAGGAAAATTGAAGGCAAGAAAGGAAATAGTGATGGGTATAGCATGGCTATACTTAGCCTCCAAGAATATAGAAACAAGGAAACATTTTGTGACCCATGGTTAACCCTAATAAAGGGAATCCCTACAAGGAAAGCATCCCACAATATACACTTGTTAAAGAAGATCTTCCATATAAGGAAATGTCCTCTTCACCACAAAACGGATGTCAACTCTACATTACTATAAAATTCCCAAAACCCTTACAAACCAAGGGACCTTAAATTCACCCCAGCTTTGGCACTCTAGAGTTGTGAACAAGAAATTCTCTAACTTAACCATCAAAGGGTATTTGATCGGTACCATACCGATACCTTGGTAGGTTTTTCTTTTTCCTTTGTTTGTGCAGGTCTTGCTTAGACCACGTGAAGACCATATAGCTCACTGACAATTTTCGGCATCATCAATACTTTTATATAATTCGGTATCCATTATATAGTTCAAAATCAAGTTCTCTCGTACAATCTAATTTTAAAGAGAAGCAAATCTATCCATGAAGGTCCAAACTACTAACCATTATCTGTCTTTATCAAAGAGGCCATTCTAATGGATAATAACAAATGGGGAAAACAGTGAAATACATTCTCCTCGTTGAAGCTTTTCGTCAAAAGATCATAGTATGTTACATTCTCCTTGATTGCATTTCTACTATTCATTAAATAAGACCAAAAACACCACTAAAACAATGCTTAGCAAGAAGTGCAAACCATTTAGCGTATACTAAAATCATCCAACCATCCAAAGTATAGTTGAATTAAAATTGCATTGGAAAGCCATAGATTTATTAGCTATAGTGCATAAAATATGCTTAGTTAATGACAACTATAGAATGTTCATAAAGTCATAGAGGTCGCAGCAAAAAAAATAGAACATTCATAAAGTCATAACATAACTCCCTTGGGTTGGGCTCAAAGAGGCAATGAGAGCGGCCTGATTGATGTTACATGTAACCAAATCTAATTGGTCAAGCATTTTTGACAAACACCTTGTAGGGCCTTTTAGGAGGTCAGTTGTAGTAGCCTATGTCAATCAATTCGAACTTTTATTTACAGATGTATCAATATTCACAAAATCAGTATCTTCACCTTTTCAGTGATCCAAAATAAAGAACAAAACCATGAACAACCTCATACCTATTGTAACCATGATTCTCTTCGTGTACGTTAACAATCTCGAATGATGTTATGCTACAAGAGCTTTGCAAACCTTTTTTTTTTTTTTTTTTTTTTGAGAAACAAGAGCCTTGCAAACTTAAATATCATGCTTACATTATTATATTTAATATAGATTATAGATCATTATTAGGTCTTTTTGTTTAATATTCTGTTAATATTGAATAAATGCCAATCTTATTTGACATGAATTAATTTCATATTAAACTTTGGCAAAAATATAAAACTGCCCTTTAACTTTCAACATTTTTCATTTCAGTCCTCTAACTTTCGGCTTTGTAATTTCAGTCCTCTAACTTTCAATTTTTATCAATCCAGGCTTCCGTTAAACTACAGTTAGGGCTGTCGTTATCCCTCTTTCTTTTTTCTTTTTCTTTTTTAAATTTCGAAATTAAAACGAATAAAGAAAAATGTGTTAAAAAAAAAAAAAAATTTTAAGGGGAATGACGATTCCCCTTCCCTTGAAATCTTTTTTTTTTTTAAAAAAACCCCCTTCCCCTGAAATCAAAACCCAAATCCCTAATGTAAATCCCTCACGGCGACCGAGATGGGGAGGATGTCTTTCAAGGAAGTGTAGGTCTGAGGAGGAGAACAACACTTGAGCGAGAGTAGCATGTCGTCATCTAATGGCAGCGGACGTGATACGGTGCCATTTTGGTGGTTAGGGAAGGTGTTGGAGCTTTGGAGCGGTTTCGTCATTGCTGCGGTAGCGGTGAAGGAGAGTCTTGTGGGGACGACTACGGAGGGTGGCGATCGAGTTTCTGCGGCAGAGAGTTGATGATGGTTTTGATTGAGTTTGTGGTGGGTCTGAGTTTGTGGTGGCAGAGTCGTCCATGTTTTGAGTAAATTGTAGGAGATTTCTAGAGAGAGAGAGAGAGAGAGAGTTTGAGTTTGCGGTGGCGAGATATTTTATAATTGGTCGGTGTTGTGGGGCACTATAGTGATGATGATGATGAAAATAAAAAAAATAAAAAAAAAAGGCTTTTTTTTTTTTTTTTTGGCTCCGGCGGCTACCTATTTTGCAATTATTGGAGTACATTGTCCATGACTATATGTGACTATATCAGTTGCTGTTTTTATCAGGGGGAGGGGGTTTCAGGGGAAGAGAATCGTCGTTCCCCTTAAATGTTTTTTTTTTTTTTTTAATTTTATACATTTTTCTTTTTTTTGTTTTAATTCCAAAAATTTTTTTTTAAAAAAAAAAAAAGAGGCCCTAACTGTAGTTTAACGGAAGCCTGAATTGACAAAAATTGAAAGTTAAAGGACTGAAATAACAAAACTAAAAGTTAGAGGACTAAAATGAAAAACGTTGAAAGTTAGTGGGTCAGTTTTGTATTTTTGCCTTAAACTTTTGTATCTCTCATTCTCACATGTTGAATTTTTTGTTTTTTTTGTTTTATGTCTGGTACCGAAAAATGAAATCTTGGTTAGTCCTAGTATTGAAAGTTTAGGCTGGACTTGGACCTACTAAAATTGGACCATCCTAAACTTGATAAAAAAGATAGAAGCAATATCTTATAATCGAGGGATATCAAAACCAGAAAGAACCATAATTCAAAGAGGTTCATATCCTTTCATAGGATATATAAACAGTTACAAATAATCACAACAGTAGGGAAAAAAATTAACAAAAAAGTCCTTAATTATGTCAAAGACAACCACTTATTTGAGGTAAAACAACTAGCAGTACCAAGAACACAATAACAAGCATTTGAAAAAATTAAATAAATTCAAAAGCCACAATCTTCTGGGTTAATTGTTAGAACATAAATCCAACCGATAGCAACATTTATGTCTCCACTCTCTGCTCAAGTCGGTCGATAAAGCCCAACAATTCCAAAATTAAGGTGCACATGAGAATGATCCAATGTAGAGAGATTCCAACAAATTCCAATTGGCATCACTACGTAGAAATTACTTGCTTACCTACACGAATGGAAATAACTTTAATTAGTAATGGAAGACGTTAATGTGTCCAAAAGAAATGTATCTCTACGAAAATTAAAAAACGAAAATCTTAAAATTAAATGATTCAATAAAACGAGTTTTATATATGTTTGGCACTGCCTCTTCAATAAAACCTCTACATGCTAATTAAAAATTTCATAGATCTCGTGCAATTCAAAATAATATGAAAATTCAGATTCTAATAGTAATAAAAGATGAAATATAGTAACAATTTCTAAAATGACAAGAGAACCATCACATTCAAATTGATGCTTTTATTTATTTAAAAGCGGCAGTAGCATAAATCTCACCAAAACGCTAAAATCTCATTTTACTACCCTTTCTCATCTGAAGCGCTGATGTCATCACCACTAACATTGTTTTTGTTGTCATCTTCTTGGTTGATTGTTTGACCTTTTGACCTCTCCAAATACTTAGAACGGACATGCGGCTCTCATAGCCATAAAACCTTTGCGAACCTTGTGATAGAGTAAGATGGATGGTACATGCTGAATGATCCAATAATGTGACCTTGCTCTGATCCAAACTTTTTTCGAATTCTGTGGGCATTTCTGTAATATTCAGTTCTTTAGGTTTCTGAGGTGTTGGATACCAGACGGTACCTCCTTCAGTTGTGCACAACCCCCAAATAAATTTTTGAAGAAGGGGGAATGCTTCTTTTTCTACATTCAATGAATTCAATTCAGACAAATCTGTGAGCCATAGCTCCTTTAGTTTCGAAAATCCTCCTTTTCCAATTTGCAACTGCTCTCCATTGTATGCTTTTATTCCCAGTGTGAGCACCACTAGATTGGGCAGATTTTGAAATGCTTTGAGTAAATCATCACTCAACCTTGTCCAATAAAATCTGTAAGTAGACTAGGTGTTGAAGTTCTGAAATCCAGTCGGGCAACTTGGCTAAACGCCCACTTATGCGGAGGTATTGAAGACACTTAGGAGGAGATGAAATGGGCTGTAAATCGATGACCTCATCTTCGTTGATTGAACTTAAAAATAGATCATTTAAGTAGTTCATGTTCTCAATAGAGAACACAAAGCCCTCCTAGTTTCCCTAGTTAGGTTTACCAAGCCAAGAATCCTCAATTGACTCAACTTCCCCAACTCTTCAATCAAGTTGACCCCTCCATAACTTGCGTCTCACTTTTTGTAGCTCTGTCAGTGCCTTTAAGCATCCAACGCTCCAATGTAATTTAACACCTCTTAAATATTAAGATTGAAATCCATCTTGACATCAAAATAGCGGACTACAAGACAACGTAGCTTATTAAGCATGTTGATTGTAACTGGTATCTCCTGTATTGCGGTTTGCCACATTAATAAAATCTCTAGATTCTGCAACTTTCCGATAGAGTTTGGGAGTGTCTTCACTTTTGTATTATTCAAGTTTAATAATACCTTAAGTGAAATAAATTTCCCACCTCTTCGGGAAGATGATCTAGGGGAGTATTGTTAAAATCCCAATACTTCACAAGCTTGAAATTTTTGAAGCAATTTACTCATGAAGGATATTGGAAATTCATTAATATTGAAGAGTAAAAGAGGAATGGATATGAGATTTCTTAAATTGCTCCAATGCACCAAGCGAAGCTCTATTCACTGACAACGCGTCGAGTTAGTCCTTCAAAACTAGACTGTTCTTTGGATAAAAACATGACAGAAACTTAGATCTTCCATCTTTTGTAGGATGATCTCATGCAATAAATCATGGATTCGACAGCGTATAACTACTCCAAAAATGTCAATATTTAGCACTTGAACCAAGCTTCTGTTAATAAGTCAATCAAGGTATTCATGGCCAATATCCTTCGAATGCCTTATCATTTATTTTGTTGACGAAACCTTCAAGCTATCCATTGTTTAATCAATTTTCCACAATGAATGGCAAAACTCACTGGATACATGCCAAAGTATAAGAGACAGGATTGAGGCTGTAAGGCAAGTCTTCAAAACTTAAGGATAGAACTTTGTTGACACCAGCAAGATGGGGATTTCTTCCTAACTCAAAGCCAAGATTGTCATGCAAGTTTCTCCATTCAAACAAGGTCTTGTTCTTAGTTGATAAAAGACCACCTATAGCAGTAATTGCAAGTGGTATCCTTGGCATTTCTTAACAATTTCATGAGACAATTCCTCCAACTCTGTCGGGCATTGCCCTCCAAAGTCAAATCGAAATGCCTCTTTTGCAAAAGAGCTCCCGTGCCTTCTCTGGAGGCAATGGTTTGCAACTGATGAGCATAGACGTGTGAGATTTTTTGCAAAAATTAACAACTTCCAACTTACGTGTTGTGATCATTATTCTACATCCTTTGCTATTATCAAGTAAAGCATGCTTTATATCCTCCCA
Organism: Castanea crenata; assembly: GCA_020976635.1. Taxonomy (NCBI): domain Eukaryota; kingdom Viridiplantae; phylum Streptophyta; class Magnoliopsida; order Fagales; family Fagaceae; genus Castanea; species Castanea crenata. The sequence continues at coordinate 59,950 of JAGHPS010000419.1, read as the reverse complement.
AAAATCTATTTTCCATACATCATCAAATACAACCCACATACCTCTTTTGTTGCAAGTAATCTCTTAAGTTATTGATCCAACGACACCCCATCCATTGTGTCCACTCCCATAGGAGGAGTCTCCTTATTAACCTCACAAAATTGCTTTATCATGCTCCTTAGAAGATCTTCTATGTTGTATGATTGAGACACCGAGATCCAAGCATGGCAGTCAAAGTGTCCTCTCACAGTTTGGTGGTCATAGACTTTTTTGGCAAGGGGGTCTTGCCCAATCCGCCCATGCCCACCACCGAAAGCACAATGCGATGAGGAGGTCCTCTTACCAACCCACCAATCAATTTATCTCTAGGAAATTCAATCCCACAATGTCAATATCATCTAGATAAAGAGAATCGTTTTCGAGGGTCCGACACCTAGCTGTTGGAGCAATGCTGCCGGTTCCTTGATCAACGAATTTGAACTGATATCTATCACTTCTTTCCTTGATTTTTGAAATGATGCTTTGATCTCCTGAATTTCAGATGCCATCTTATGGTTTTTTATATTTAAGATATTTTTTACTTTAGACCTTATCCTTTGAAAACTTTGAATTTAGGCTTGGATAGAATTTATTTGGCTGAAATTGAAAATTAAAATATTGTAGCAAAATAATTTTTAAATATCTAAATAGTGCCTTAAAACTCATTTTTAATGAAAAAGTTGTTGAAAAATAAAGCCTGTAAGTCTTATAAACAGAAGTCTGTAAGTCTTATAAACAATACACGATGTACTGTTCACAATTGAGTGGTCAAAAGTTTGCGGTTATAGTTCATAAGCAGTATATAAACAGTAGTCATAACAGTGTTATTTGCTCCTGAAACGCGTGGCCAAAAGAATAAAGAAAAAAAAGAAGGTAAACACAAACGTGATTGTAGGAAACGCTATCCAAACACTAGTTAATCCTTGAATTTTATAAAGAATTTCATTTTAATCCTTGTCACCGTCTCAATAACAAAGCTTAAGGACATGGCTAATAAAATGCCTCACTTAACAGTTGATACACACACGTAACTAATAACATAAAATATGTAATTAATATTTTTAAAAATCCATATTAACATTTGAATAATAAAAATCCAACGAAACGTACATCTTTTCGTCTGAATTTGGCTCTCCTTCCCTGTGATCAAATGGACTATTTGTGTTCTTCTCTGCTTCCTCCAACTTTCCCTAAAGTTTTTTGGCTTCTTCTTTCTAGCTTTTTGAGTCATATTATTCTACTTTAGTCACTTTTGTCAGAAAAATCAATCATGTTTTAAGTTTTAACTTGCGCCACAGCTGTAAATTAACTCATAGCATGTTAGACTTTGACTTTGCTGGACATGGTAACCCCACACCTTGTAACTTAATGCTTCCTTTCAAACAAGTCCATTAAACACCTTATTGATTATTTATTTGATTTTTTATATAAAATAATAAAATTTTAAAATAAATTTATAAAATCAACCCGCTTAGAATAAAAGGAGTTAATTAAGTATTTAATCCTACATTAAAAAAGAGACTCTTGCTCTGTATTTTGTAGATCTTGGAAATTTGAATTTCACCAACTACATCTCAGAGTCAAGCTCATTTGGTTTAGGTGTTTTCATCACCAAATTTTCAATTTTCATAACTCATTTTTCATATTTTGTGGATCTCACATGAACTTGTTGTGTTTGAATCAGCTTCTTAACTCAATTTTCTTCAAAGAATTGAATTTGAGTTATGAAAATTAAAAACAATTTTTTGATGTCTGGTATGAAGCCGGGCAATGCGGGCTGTCAATTTGGGAATGCGGGCTTGTCCTTGGTCCATTGAAAGCGTTAAAGATAGTCTTTTATTTTGTGTTTAATCCAGGAAGATACCTCTCCTACTTTTAAAATGGGTGGCGTATGCAACAACAAAATAACCACAAAATAAAAAGTTAAAAATGTATAAGATTTCCCATCCGGTTATTTTTAATTTTATCATAAGATATTTTTCCATTTACACAAAAAATCAAACTAGAGTCCACTTAGTTAACATTATTCATTTTATTAAAAAAGTAATCCTAAAAGAAAAGTAATAATAAAGCTAAAGTGGGCTTAAAAAAAATACAATATTCATCCTTTAATTTTGGTCCTTACTAAGCTTCATTTTTGTCATTTTGGTCTTTATTATTAATATAAAGATAGCATCGAAAAGTATTTCAATCATCTTCCCTGTTTTAGCACAATTATTGTAAATTACTATTTCCAGCACCCAACCTATTTATATAGCGAAATAGATCTCGTACAATTTGAAAATTCACAAATTATTGGGTTCTTATCTTTGATAAATTAGCTTCCATCAACTTTCCCTAAAGTTGTTTCCTTTATTAATTCTTTCTTGCTTTTAAGTCAGATTGAGATTAGTCTTGTACATATTTGATGAGGCGATTTGGGTTCTTTTCAATGATCAAGCTTCCACCCACATTCTCTCAACTTCTTTTGCTTTCTTCTTTTAGCTTTTGAATAGATTCGTCTGCTTTTTAGTCGCGTTTTAACCACGCCAAAGCTGTAATGTAACTCATCGTGATCAAGCTGTATGTAGTACTAATCACTAAATTGTACTTTCTAAGTTTAACCACATTTTAGTTGAGTCAGCATATCAAAAAAAAAAATTATAAATTTGAGTCATCTAACTTTGTTTTTGTTTAATTAAATCCCTATAAGTTTTCAAATTTATTCAATTAAGATTTTTCCTTTAACTTTTGTCAATTTTTTTTTTTAAAACAATTCTGGAAAATATTTTTCAATAACTTAATAGATTTTTTTTTAGTTTAAAAAATTTGAAGAAAAAATATAAAAATTGGGACGCTTAACTACAAAATCTAACAAAATTTGACATAGATGATTTAATTGAATAAACTTGAAACTTAGAAGACTCTATTGAACAAAAATAAATTGAAAGTATTGAAATAAATTTTGGTCAATTTAGAGCATGCAATTCGCATTTTTGCCAATTTTTTTTATTTCTTTTTCTACCAAAAATTAAATAAATTAATTAATAAGTAATTCAAATTTTGAGAAAAGAAATCATAACACTTATTCTATTTCCTTTGCTACAGAGGACAAGTATTATTTCCTAATCCCTCATTGTGGAATTCATAGTACAAGTTATTTACTTAATTATTTATATTGGAGAATCAAAAATTCATAATACAAGTTGAGCAAAATCTTATTATTATTATTTTAAAAACCATAACTCATTCACCGTGTTTCATACTCTCATACCAAAGATAGTACGAGTGAATCAAGAACACCTACGCAATGCGGTTGATACCATACCAGTACATGTACCGAAACTAAACTCCAACATTTCGTACTAGTTTAAATACCGGCCGTTTCAACCATAACGGCCGATTTCAGGCATTTTGGCCGGTACCGAGCGTATGGCTGGTACAGGAAAAAAGCTTTTTTTTTTTTTTTTTTTAGTTTTGTAATTTTTGAATTTTTGTAGGAGCAAAATAATAACTTATTTGCATTAATTTATTAGTATTATTTGCCTTCTTAGTATGCAATGAACAACTAAGCTTTCTGTTTTTTATATTGTGTGTGTTTTTTTTTCTTTTAGTTGATACTAAAATCTAAAACCATGAATAATTTGTTTTAAATTGAGGTAATGTTTTATGGTATACTTTTATTTTTATTATAATATATATTTATAAATATAAAAAATAGCGGTAAACTCGAAACGGTACATCGGTATTGACCAATACCGAAATTTATCGTTCCACTAGTCAAACCGGTATAGCCTCTGGTACGAGATTGACTCCCTTGCACCTAGGCTAAGAAGGGACAAATGAGACGTATATGGACCCTTTTTTTTTTTTTTTACAAAAGCTAGTCCAGAAGGCCAAATTAAGGGCCAAAATTTAATTTTGCCTCACTTTCTCACAAACATAAGTAGAAACCCAATAATCATATTCAAATAACATGGAGATAAAAGATATCTTATGACAGTTAGGAAATTTCCCCAAAGAACACCCAGAAAGGGTTCGTACTAGCAAAAATGAGCCCTAAACTTTATACCTTAGTGAATCCATATATGAAGAATATCATAAAGTGCAATGATTCCCATTCCCAATTGGTGAGAACTATGATTTTTGAAGCAAACTCATGAAGACACTTTTCATCTCTCAAGATTTGTGAGATTTTTTTTGAAGAATACAATTAAATTGGTCTAATCTAAAGTACCAGATCTAAGTGGATCTATCAATGGCCAAATTCCAAAATTCCCAATAAAAGTAATAGCTCATAAAAAAGAGAGAGATCAAACCAGAGAGAGCATAATTCAAGGAGATTCATTACCGGGTGAGTGTAATCCTATTAAGTATCTGTTTGGGATCCACTTATTTTGCTGAAACTGTAAACTTTTTTGCTGAAAGTACCGTAAATGAAAATAAAAGTTAGTTGAAATAACACAGTGGACTCATGAATAATACCAAAAAGTATAGTGGAGTTTATGAATAGTAGCAAAAATAAACTGAATAGTAAAATATCAGGTTTTTTTTTTAATTTTTGCCAAACACACACTATGCGAAATAGTAACAACAATGAACTCGTGTGATTGTGGCAAAAACAACCACTTACAGGTTACAAGTTACAATACAAACATGTTACAAGAAAAACCACTGATTTTTCTACTTGATTGTCCAAAGAAAATAAATCCAACTCATTCCAGCAGCAACAACTATATTTTCGGTCTCCATCCAAGTCTGTGAATAAGGCCAAACATTCCAGAATTAAAGGTGCACATAAAATTAAATATGATACTAACAGTAATATTGAGGATTCAAATTATTGAAGCATCATAGTGGTGAGGAAAAGCGTGCTTACATATTTGGATTAGCATCACTGAGTACAACTTGATTGTTTACCTACCACAAATGGACACACTTCAATTAACAATGTAGAAGTTCACACTACCAGACAAGAAGTATCAATGAATCATTGAAGAATCTAAAAATTTAAATCTCAAACTAAATGCTACAACAAATCCTTTTTCCCCTTAAAAATACTCAATCTAAGTAGATTCTCCTATCTCCATTATTTGTTTTGATGAACTTCACTTCTTCTCTATCACCTGTTTTGTTTTGGTACGGTTATTGCATAGCACACTTCTTGACTTATGTGATTCTAAAAATGAGGTGGTAAATAATAGGGAAAAAAACAATACAGAGAGAGATAACCATTTCACTAACCTTTATCAATGGAAGCATTGATGTCTTTTTGTTGTCGTTGTGGTTGATTGACCTCTCGAAATGATTGGATCGAGAATGCAAGAGTCATAGTCATAATTTCCTGTGTCAACCTTGCAACTGATATTGACAATTGGTACATGCTCAATGATCCAATAATGTGGTCCATGCCCAGGATCCAAACTTTCTTCTAGTCCTTTGGGAATCCCTCGAAATAGCAATGCTTTGAGATCTCTAAGATGTTGGATTCCAAATGGCACCTCCTTGAGTTTCGGACAAGGCCCAACCCAAAGAGTTACAAGAATGGGCAATCCTCCTTCATCTATAATCAATGAATTCAAATTATCCAAGTGCCTAAGCCGTAAAAACTTGAGTTTGAGAAAGCCTCCTATCTTAAAATGCAATTGCTCTCCACTGTTTGCATGATTTGAGATTTCAAGCTCCAACAAATTATGCAAATCTTGTAACACTTTCAGTGGATCATCACTCAATCTTGAGAAACAAATTCGTAACATTGTTAGATGTTGAACTTTTGGAATCCAGTCAGGTAATTTGTCCAGATGCCCCTTTATATATAAGCGTTGAAGGCATTGAGGTGGAGATGAAATAAATTGCAAATCAATTATCTCATCCTCACTTGTTGAGGTTAAATCCAGAGACTCAAGGTGGTTCATCTTTTCAATAGAGGCACATAAAGCACATCCAGTTTCCCTAGTAAGGTTTGTCACACCTAGCTTCCTCAATTGTTTCAAGTTTTCTAACTCTCTAATTAGATCAATCCTCCCATGATTCGCCTCCACATGATTTAGCTTTTGTAAGTCCTTTAAGCATCCAACTCCTTTCTGTATCTTTACCCCTCTTACCACAGTTAAACTGTAGCCTTTTCTATAATCCTAATAGTAGGCCAAAAGATGTCGCAACTTATTAAGCTTATTGATCTCTATTGGTATATCATACACTAGGGACTGCTTCAAATCTAATGTCTCTAGGTTTTGTAACTTTCCTATGGATCTTGGAAGCATATTTACTTTTGTTTTTCTCATACTTAAATACCTCAAGTGAAATAAACTTCCAATATCTTTAGGAATGTGATCCAGTGGAGCTCCTTCAAAATCCATTACTTTCAAAAGCGTGAAATCTACCACAAGTGAACTAAAAAAGGATGTTGGATATTCATAGATATTGAACATCAAAAGGGAATGAATGGAAGTACCCTTAAATCCCCTCAGATCATTGTATGAAACTCTATCTACCGACATGCGTCGAGTTTGTCCTTCAAAGATGGACTGTTGTTTTGAGAAAACATGACAGAAGCGTAAATCCTTAATCTTTTGAAGGACGATCTCACGTAAGAGATCATGGAGTTGACTTTGTCGAACTCTTCCAACAAAGTCAATTTGTGATACTTGAATCATGCTTCTATGGATCAACTCAATTAAATATTCTTGTGCAACCTCTTCTAATGATACGTTATAGTCTTTGCAAATGAAATGCCCAATTTCATCACCGACTACGAACTATAAATTATGAGTTTACAAAGAACTTGTGATTTACATCTTCTGTGACTTTTCACATAAATTATATACAATGCATCTCATGGACTATATGATAATGTCTCATATTCATGTTACCATTATTTTAGATAATAATAAAATAACTTTATCAATCACAATATTAAGTTATACATCATGTCATACATAATATCATACATAGTATCATACAATAAGATTTAAGGGCACTAATCCTAACAATAACCATTTCATTTTATGCTACGAGTCTCAACATTGCAACTCTCGTAGCATCGCAGCCCCACACCTTGTAACTTGATGCTTCCTTTCCAATGAGTCCACTACAATGCATTTTATGTCCAATTCTCATAACATGTTAGTCATGTTTTGTCCAATTCTGGATGAATGCATGTAGCTGATGAGGCGGTTTGATCAATTTTAAATGCAACATTGTATTTCTCTATTAATAACAACTTGTCATGTATTTATTTAATTTTTTTATAAAATAATAGAAGTTTAAAATAAATTTATAAAATCAACTAGCGTGACATACTATGATTAGTGGAATATAAAATGAATCACAAAAAATGGAACAAAAATTTAAGAAAGTATCTTATAGGACACTCTCTCCATGTCAGCATCTATTTGGTGAGCTTTCCAATCAAAATAGGACACGTGTAACACCTTAAAGTCATAATACCCACACAAATTGCAATAGCCCGGCCAGCTCTTTTTAAGTTTTATTTATCCTGAGTTTTCAAAATTTTCAAATTTCATTCCTCTCTCTCTCTCTCTCTCTCTTCCAGTTCCAGCTGACGGTCTGTGTCTCTTCCAATTCCAGCCGATGGTAATCCACTAGATGGTGACAATCCGACGACGACACCGCGAAAGGAACCTATATCTTCTCCACATATACTCTACCATTTTACAAATACCATAGTCTCTGGCGATTCTGACAAGTTTTTTTCTCAGATTTGCTCACCTAAAGGTAATTTGATCCCATCTCTTTTTCAATTCGCTTCATTTCCTGATTTTGATTAAAGTAATGTTGAAATTTTTAAGATTTTTGATAATAGGTATGAAACCCAAGTTGGGCGGGCATGTGTCGATGACCAAGGACAGGCGGGTTGCTGGAGGCAACTCTTTCTTCTTCTTTTTTCTGGATTTTGTGAGTTTGGGTTGGTGAATTCCGGAGGTGGTGACTGGTGGGTGCTTGATGTTATTTGGATTACATTATTATGTTTGGCTTTTGCTATGTCATAAAATTTAAGGGAAACACAAAGTTGTTTTACTTACAAATTCATTCAAATTTCACACTCATAATAAAGAGAAAATGGAATAAGGTATAAAATTTTGATTCTATATTCTCTTGCTTGAATTCCGCTTTTGGACCCCTCGTCACACTTGGTGAACATGATTGCTTCCTTGGTTTTGGATTGGGTTCTGGATTTTGTTGAACTGGATTATTATTATGAATTTCCCTTCGGTTTGTGAATTTTGATGGAGTGGTAGTTGCGGTAGTTGCATTTGTTTGCTTATTACTACTAATATTGGTGGCTAGTTGTTGGTTTATAATCGGTGTTACTTTGGTGGTTTTGGTTGATTGAATTGATGAAATGGTTGGTCTTTGACTTGGAGTAGCAGATCTCAGAGGGGCTTTTAGATTTGGACATAGAGGATTTGGATTTGGTTTTCCATTGCTTGCGTTTGGTGCCTCTGACTTGCCACCCTCAAACTGATTGGTTATATATATATATATCACCCTTTAATCCTAAACTATAGACATAAATATCACCTTTAATTTCTTCCTTCAATTTTGGGTTGAACCAGTGTGTACTCTCTTAAGCTTAATATAAAGAACTTAATCTTGGAATCATGGTTGAAGTTTAGCATGATTTATTTTTGCTCTAAACTGATCTCACTAAAGTCTTTTCTTTTCCCAACCTTTAAAGTTTTGAATTTTTGGATTCTGAAAATTTCTCTGTTTTGGTTGCTAAAATTTTGATGTTGTCTACTATTGTGTAGGATACTTGCAAGATCGGCATCTAGCTTCAAACATGGACCTGTATGTTGTGACAGCACTATTGGCAAAACTACAATTTTATGGACCAAGGCTAAAGCTCTAGTTGCTCAAAAGCCATCATTGTTTAAAGTCTATTTGTTTAACATAGCTTGAAGACATTAAGAAGGAAATTGTTGGCAAAATTTTTCCAATTTAGATTTGTTAGAGCAAATCTTTTGTAAATGATTTTTCTTTTCTTTTTTTGAGTTAGTGAATGATTTGTTATTATAGCATAGAATGGTTATTCATGAATAGACTTTGTGAAATGGCTTCTCATATGTAATACATTCTGCCGAATGGATTTTGTAATGAATAAATTTAATAGCTTTTGGGCAATATCACTTGAGATGTCTATATTTTAAATGTTCTAACTTCTTATATTGGATTTCTATAATGTCCAATGAATTGTGGTCTCTGTCTTTAGCAATTTTCACATCTTTATATTTTAAAGAGGCATATGAATACAATTGACACTAATATATTTGTGTAAGGATGTAAATTTGACCATATTAAAATGTTGAAAATGACAGTGAAGATAAAAACATGAATTGAAAAATGATCTTAAAGCTTTTTTTGATAATCAACTAGAAAAAACAGAGCATTAAACTGGGGCCATTGGTAGTGCGTAAGAGCACTGGAGGCCATAACAGCTAAAGTATGTACATTTTCAAGCACAAAAGCAGGGATTCAAAGGAAGGAAAAGCACAGACCCTGCTGCTTTAAAGACACAAAATCAGCAAACAAGGTTTTTTACTCCCACTCTAGAGAGTGTCCTGTATTAAGCAACTGAACCAAAAAATTACTATTGCTCAAAACCAAAATCTGGTTGAACTAAAATCGAGAAGCTGTCACTCTGCTTCTCTAAGGCCTTCAAGCAGAACACTTGGTAGTGATTTCGCTGCACTTCTGCTGCACCCGTAGAACACCACTGCACCCTGCCTTGTCCTAGCCTCATAAGCAAAAGTACCTCTCTTCTTTCTTCTTTGCCTGACCCCGTAAATCTTGAGGATGATGCTCCACTGTCCATTGAGACCTTGAGCCATAGGTTTCTACCTAGATATTCTATGCTCAGTGCTGTGATGATTTTGAAAAATGATCTTAAAGCTAGAATGTTTCTGCCTAGGTTTCTTCTTTGACATTCTCATTTTTTTCTCCATTGTTCTCAGCCACATCAATAACATTTCTTTGAAACTCCATTGCATTAGCCTAACACAAAAAAAAAAAAAAAAAAAAAAAAAAAAAAGCATTGCATAGAAACAATTAGAATAGACAAGGGGGAGCTTTTAAAAAATTACAAGAAAAAAAATCATAGACTAATGCTCTTGTATCTCAGCCATAAACACACAAAGATAGTAAACACACATATACTAATGCTCATATACTCTGTTGAAATCATAGACAGTAAACACATAACACACAGTAAATACTATAATGCCCAAATAAAGGGAATGGGGCAATGCTATTGAATCTTAGCCATAAACACACAACACACTCAACTGGGCATCATACCCATAATCAAAATATTATAATTTCCACCTAACTCAAATACTAACAGAGTATTTACTGTATTTCCCCAAATACCCATTTTTTTTATATGTAATATTTCATCAAAACTTATATTACAAATGAGAATGAATTGTTAAAAATTAGTAATTCATACCTGTTGATCAAGAATCAAATCCTCCAATTAAAAGCAAAGATCCTGCATAGCAACAATATAGAAATAAAAAAACAACCTATGAAATTTTTCAAAATGAATAAAAAATAGAATAGCCACTTAACAAACTTACTATTGGTTCAATAAGGCCCTAATTAGAAATGAAGAATTGGGTTCCTTTTAGGAGGTCATTTGACGAACTGAAAAAAAAAAAAAAAAAAAAAAAAAAAAAAAAAAAAAAAAAAAAAAAAAAAAAAAAAAGGCGGAAATCACTTTTTCGTCCCTACATTTTCAGTCAATTCTCACTTTAGTCTCTACATTTTATTTTTATCAGATTTAGTCCCTATCCTAAAAAATGTTTCCCGGTTTGGTTCCTGCCGTTACTCATTTAACAGAATTATCTTACGTGGCAAACGGTCCAATAGTAAATGCTGACGTGTCCATTAAAATAATATTAAAAAAATTATTTATGTTTCTAAAAATGCCACAGCAGCCATTTAAATTTTTTTTAAAAGCCACATTAGATAAAAATAATATAAAAATTTCTAACCTAATTATTTTTTAAAAAAAGAAAAGAAATTAGTTAAATTAATTTTTTTTTTTTTTTTTTTTGGAAGAACATGAAGAACTCAGCTTGCCCAAAAAATGTGTTCTTCCCCAAATAATTGGCTCTTCCCGCACAGAAGCTCCAAAATCACAACCCCAAATGCGTATACGTCGCACTTCTGTGTTGCGATTCCAATTGCTTAAAATTCCGGCGGCATGTAGCCTCTCACACCTTGGAATTGCATTTTTTGACTGTTTGACCTCTTCAATTTCGGAGATGGCAACGTTTTTAAACTCTCCTCCTCCTCCTCCTCCAAAACCTCTTGGATTTCCGAAATTTCCTTGCTTTTTTTACTCTTGTCCTTGTTGTTGTTGTTTTCGTCCTCATCGATTTTGCCGCAGAGCTGGGCGGTACCGAAGTGGCAGAGCTTTGCATTGAAGGAAGGCTCGGTGACTATGATGCTACTGCTTTTGATGTGGTTGTGGACTAAGGTACAAATGTTGAGACCAGTGTTGTTGTGAATGTAATCGAGGTCGTGAGCTAAATATGAAGCAATCTACATTCCGAAAATCGACGAGCACCGTGAAGTTCGGGTTCTTGGGATTCTGCAAATAGTTGACGAGGTTAGCGCCCTCAACGAAGTCGTAGACGAGGTTATTAAATGCCTCACAACCCCAAATGTGTTCTTCCCCAAGAAAATGTAGTTTGGTGGCTGGTGGTGTTTTGGTGGCCGCTTTTTTCTTTCAATGTGGAGTTTTCTGGGCAAGCTTAGTTGGGGAAGAACACATTTTTTAGGCAAGCTGAGTTCTTCATGTTCTTCCAAATAAAAAAAATAATTTAACTAATTTCTTTTCTTGTAAAAAAAATAATTAGGTTAGAAATTTTTATATTATTTTTATCTGATGTGGCTTTTTTAAAAAAATTAAATGGCTGATGTGGCATTTTTAAAAACGTAAATAATTTTATTATTATTATTTTAATGGACACGTCAGCATTTACTGTTAGACTGTTTGCCACGTAGGATAATTCTGTTAAATGAGTAATGGCAGGGACCAAACCGGGAAGCGTTTTTCAAGATAGGGACTAAATCCGGTGAAAATAAAATGTAAGGACTAAAGTAATTGACTGAAAATGTAGGGATGAAAAAGTGATTTCCGCCAAAAAAAAAAATAGTGCTACAAATAAAAGAAATGGATGAACTTTGGCAAAATGATACAACGCAATAACAAATAAACCGAAAATGTGACTTCAAAAAAAATATTACACTTTATCACCTTAAATTATATCACAGATTACATTTTTCACTTTAAACTTTTCGATTGCACATTTTGTATCTTAAATTATGACTTTTGTTACATTTTGCATCTCGACATTAAATTTGCTATTAACTTGGATGAAAAAGTATGACTTTATTTGAAAAGATCTCATTACCTCTCTTCTTATTCATTTAAAAATAAAGAAGGAACTATACTTTACCACCTAAACTATACTTTTGATTATACTTTACACTCTAAACTTTGAATTTTCATCCAAGTTAACGGCAAACTTAATATTGGGGTGCAAAGTGTAATAAGAGTCATAGTTTAGAGTACAAAGTGTAATCTAGGATGTAGTAGAGTAGTAAAGTGTAATTTCACAAAAAAAAAATCTACATTCTAATAATTAAACCAACCTATAGATCAGTAAAACCAATTAAGACAATAATACGACATTAAATGGTTGCACCAAAATCTTGGATATAGGAGTAAATTTATAACCAAATAATCTTAAGCATAACACCAAACCAACACAACTATATGAGTAGAGATTAGGGTTTGAGTTTTATTTAAGAAGGGAGGTGAGAAGTAAACAACAAATTATATAAAGTATTTTTTAAATTTTAAATATATACTAAATATAGGTGAAATGGGTTGGGTTAGGCGAGTTTTTGAATCTTATGACCTGAACTCAATCCGATCCATTGTAAAACAAATTTTCCAACTAGATGTAATTGTTGGGCTTTATTTACAATCTCAGCTAACTTGATACAGCTTTGGGTCTTCAATGAAAGAGTGAAAAATGGGGCTTGGCGGGTACATTTGGAAGAATAGTAAAAGGAAGAGTAGGAAGTTGCTGCGGATGCGGTTTAGGTTTACTTTTATGGGGATTTGAGTTGAGTTGTTTGTTTGCTTAGAAAACAAAAGAAAGATAAGGGAAAAAAAAGTTGAAAAAAAAAATAAAGAAAAATAATTATTTAAATAAAATATAATAGAGAATAAATACTCTGATGTGTAAATGTTTTGAAAAATCATTCAATGAAACAGATAAAGTTGGTTTTATATTAAAATAGACAATTTTTTTATTTATTGAGCTAATGCAAATGCTCTAACACTTCTTCTAGTGAAGGAACCAAGATTTCTATTCAAGAGGGCAAGCTTTAAAGACTATTTCTATAAAAAAAAAAAATTACATACCAATTTGTTTAGAATTTGATTTGGATTCATTATTATACTTAGGATTTTCCATAATTTCAATTAAGTACAAATATATATTTCATATCAAAACAAAAATAACCAATTCAAAATTACTAACAATTAAAGTAAGAGACTTATCTAATTACATAAAATTTAGATCTTTAGTTTAATTCATTAAAATAATTTTTTTTTGAGATAATATAAACGAAAGCCATAGGAGATGGGGAAGGAGGGAGTGGAAAGACAAGACTTACAACATCAGCACTTACAAAAAAGACCTAACCTTTGTAAGTCTTGTCTTCCAATTTCCTCCTTCCTCATCCTCTATGCCTTTTGTCTATATTATCTCAAAAAGAAAAAGAAAAAAAGAAAAAAGATATGCAATCTAAAGCACCGCATCGGTTAGTTAGTGAGTGAGTCTCCTTAAAATAAATCGAGAAATAATCAATGTAAAAGTATTATGAGTATAGCAATATATCTTTAAAGTTGTATGCATGTCTATTGCTTTGATTGCATTTAAATAATACGTAGAATTCAACTTTTTTGTTCTCTATTATTCAAAGTATTTAAATTTGGTTCCCAGTAGAAACCTAGACCTATAGTTTGAAATTAAAATGTCTAAGAGAAACTTACAGTAGTGTATATCCAAATATATTCAAAAGGGCCTAACTCTTGGATATACAACACAGACTTTATATTTAGTATTCTCAAAAGAAAAAACAATGGGTTAATCCTACATTGGAAAATGAGTGTGAGTTAAAAAAGGTTTAAATCTTGTGTTGTATATCCAATAATTAGACCCTTTTAGATATACACTACTGTAAGTTTTTTAAAAAAAACCTTCTCCCCTTTCCCCGTGTGTGTGTGTGTTAATACTTAATATTCTCCACAAAAAAAAAAATGTCTAAGGGATGAGGAGAAAGAAGAAAGTGGAGGTTTAGGGTCTGAGACTATAGTACAAGTAAATTAGTTAGATTTCTTTTTCATTATTTCATATAAAATATTAGACCCACCATCAATCGAAAATTTATGAAATAAAAAAGAAAAGAAAGTTGGGATAAACGTTCCATGAATTGTAGTGACAAGCTTAAATTTGGGACTTGATAAAAGTTTTTGTTTTAAACAAAAGTGATGTAACATGGTTTAACAGTGGCATAAATCCTTCAATGAGTCAATGCTGTGAACCTTTTTCCCTCTTATTTAGGTAACAGAGCTATTTTAGGGATTGTATTTTGTGTTTTTCTTTATATTAGAGGGGCCAAACAAGAGAAGCATTTACATAGGGGTTTTGCTTACTTAAGCATTACTCATTCACCATGTCTCATTTCAAAGAGGTTCATATCCTCTCACAAATAAATAATTACAGGGTGATTGCAATTCCTTTTCTTTTTTCTTTTTTTTTTTAAATAAGATCCATTTTAGACTTTTAGTTCATGTTTTGCCAAGGGTCTTTTAGCTGAAGGCTTGACACCTCCTAGTATTTTTAAGGGAAACATCTTTAGTTCAAATCATCTCTCTCCAAATTAAGGAATTAAAGAAAGAAAAAAACAAAAGAAAACTTAACTTTATGGTCTCTGATTGAGTTTTGAAGTTTGATATTATGTGCCAGTTAAAAATAACTTTTTATTAGATTCCATTATCTAATAACTCAAATTTCAAGTTAAGAACTTTTGTTTTTCTTGTTTTTTGTTTTTTTGTTTTTTTTTTTTTTTAAAGAAGAAGATTGCAAAGTCACAATTTGCACCCAAACCCAACAATCAGAAGGGGATAGGCCCAAAAAGTTCAATACAATAAAATTTATAGAAAGTGAGCTTGAAATCTAGGTTTTAGTAATGTTAAACAACAAAAAATGATGAACTAGATCACAACATCATACACATTGGATTGTTTATGTAACAGAAATTGTCCTCAGAAACGAGCCAAGGATGATGGATATTCTCTTTACTCTTTCAAAGACAGATTACAATTATGGGTACTAACGTATAAAATGTTTTCTCCCTTTTTCTCCGATCCCCCTTCCTGAACGCCTTCCTTTGCCTTTTATATCATCCTCATTCTTCTCCCCATCTTCCATGTATGGATTAGATTACTGGTTTATATATTTGTCCCATCCACCTATACCTAAAGTCTTTGGAGGCAGCTGTAAGGCTGAACCCTGATACTCAGGCATCACTTCCCATTAATGCAGCCAGAGAGGTAGTTGCAGAGCATTCAATGCAGTGACAACAGCTTTATCTTAGATGTTTCATAGCCCTTCTTCTTATCTCGTGCATCCACCATGCCTACCTCCTACCTCGGCTTTGTAAAGCCGAGGACATACTCTTCCTCAGACCATCTTCTTGGATAACCTTGATCATATTTCACTTCTTTATCTATCAATACTGCCTCGTGGGATGATATTTCCACATCCTCGGACTACTTAGTGTCCTCGGATTGGGCCTTTAGCCCAACACATATTCCTGGGCCCATTGACCCTACAAAGATAATGATGTTTACATTTTGGATAAGTTTTGAAAAGGAAACTTGAAAATTTGTATTTGTTTAGGACTCTAGTGGAAAGCATAAAGTGAAACATGAAAAGTGGGACAAGAAGTTTGTATTCATGATACCCTCTAGTTGTTCACTTCTCTTGGATTCATTGCTTACGTAACCCCTATATATGCCCTAACTCATGTGTGAGGATTTTGGTTAAAACACCTTACTAATTTTTATATTTAAGATATTTTTTACTTTAGACCTTATGCTTTCAAAACTTTCAATTTAGTCCTCGGATTTTATTAAAAAAATTCATTTTAGTCCTTGCCATCGTCTCAATAAAAGAATTTGCTCATGTGGCTAATAGAATGCTCACTTGATGCTTGACACACACATAACTAATGAAATAAATAAAAATATTTAATTAACATTTTAAAAAGGCCATTTCAACATTTGACTAAAATAATCCTCATAAAAAATTCCTAAATTTTAAAGTAGAGGAAAAAAAATGAAACTAAAAAATAAAAACTAAGTTTATATTTTTTTTTTCTCTGGTTCTCTTGGCCACCAAAACACGCATTAATTGTTTTTTGGATTCGATATAATAAACACAAATCAATGTTATTTACAGCACCGAACAATTCGCCTAGGCCTAGACCAAGTAAACAATTTACCGATATCGGGTTTGGAAAGCCTCTATTATTTCTTGGGTGCTCGACTCCAGAGAGTAACTTCTTCAGTTGTCGGCAATGCTCAATGTTCAATTTTTCTAGAAGGCACAATGCTTCTGTGTCTATAATCAATGAATTTGATCCATACAAATGCCTAATTCGCAATTGCACTGCATTTTATGCTTCCGTTCCCAATGTGAGCTCCAATAGATTAGGTAGATTTTGGAAGGCTTTGAATGGATCATCGCTCAACCCAATCCAATAAATATATTAGTTTTTTTATAGGAAAATATATAAGTTGACTAGGTGTGAATGACTAGAAGGCATTTAGGTGTAGATGAAATATGCTGTAAATCATTGATATCATCTTGGTTGATCAATTTAGTTTATTTAAAAAAAAAAAAAAAAAAAACTATTCACAATCTGTTGCCCATTTAGAAAAGTTTTGCATACCTTTCTGCTTTCTACGTAAATTCTAGATACCTTAAATATATTGTTGAAGTGAGCATAGAAATACCTTGCTGATAATTAAACATTTAATTACTAAATGTTTTTACAATTTTTTTTTCCATCTGTTTTTATAAACACTTCCAAAAAATAAAATCTTAGCAATATCTTTAAATCCTAGAGCATTTTCTATTACTGGTACCAAAGTAATATCTTTAAAATTGGTCTAACCTAAAGCACCTGATCAAAGGGGATCTGTCTCCAATTCTAGAATTCCCAATAACAGTAATAGCTCATAAAAGGGAGAGATCAAACCCACAGAGATAACAATTCAAAGATGTTCATATACTTTCTAATAATAATAATCAATTACGAGGTCATTGCAATCGTACTGAGGAAAATAGAAACAACAACGAAAGCAAACTACTAGACACAATTACAAACACGTTACAAACAAACCACATGTTCTCTGGATAGTCTGGAGAAAATAAATCCAACTTGTCCTTGCAGCTACAATTACATCTTCACCCTCCATCCAAGTTTGTACTCTGTAAACAAAGCCCATCAATTCCATAACTAAGTTGCACATAAAAATGATATAATAGGAATATTGAGAGATTCAAACGATTAAAGTGTCATATTAGGGGAAAAAGCATACTTACGGATTTGGATTAGCATCACTGAGTAGAACTTGATTGTTTACCTACCACAAATAGACAAACTTTGATTAGCAATGTAGAAGTTTACACTACCAAACAAGAAGTATGATCACTGAAGAATCTCTAGATTGAAATCTCAAACTAAATGTATCAACAAAACTTTTTTTTTTCTTTCCATTTTAGTATTCTATCTAAGAAAATCCTTCTTAACTCCCTTTTTTTTTTTGACAGACTTTACTTCTTTAACACTTGTTTCGTTTTGATATAGTTATTGTATGGAAATATTTCTAGCACCAATCCAATGCTTGTCAAAAACATAAGTGCAATTTCAGCATAAGATGATAAGAAACGGCAACCATTTCATTTTATGCTACGACTCAACATCGCAACTCTTGTAGCGTTGTTCACCAAGAGGAAAAACAATACATACGCAACCAATAAATAAATTAAAAATTCAACCCACTCTAAAACCAAATTTTAGCAAAATTTCACTAACCTTTCGCAATGGAAGCGTCGATATTGCTGCTATCGTTGGTGTTGTGATCATCATTTTGGTTGATTATTTGTGCTTTTGACCTCTCCAAATGCTTGGAACGGAAACGGCGTGTGCAATAGCCGCCATATTGTGTGCCAACCTTGTAACATAGAAGAATGACTGGTGTATGTTCAGCGATCCAGTAACAGGGTCCCACCTCATAATTTAAACTTTCTTCGAATTCTTTGGACATATCATAAAATTCTAGCCTCTTGAGGTTTCTTAGATGCTGAATTCCGAAGGGCACCTCCTTTAATTTCGGACAAGGCCCAATCTGAAGTTTTTCAAGAAGGGGCAATGCTCCTTCATCTATAATCAGCGAATTCAATTCATCCAAGTATCTAAGCGTTAGTTCCCGAAGTTTTGGAAACCCTCCAGTCTTAAAATGCAATCGCTCTCCACTATATGCCTGCCATGAGATGTCAAGCTCCAATAAGTTAGGTAGATTTTGAAGGGCTTCCAATGGGTCTTCATTCAACCTTGACCAAAAAATCCTTAATCTGACTAGATGTTGAAGTTTTGGAATCCAACCCGGTAATTTCTCTAAACACCCCTTTAAGTGGATGCGCTGAAGACATTGGGGTGGAGATGAAATTGTTTGTAAATCAATTATTTCATCTTCGCTTATTGAGCTAATATCTAGAGATTGAAGGTGACTCATCTTTTCAATAGAGATACACAAAGAACTCATGGTTTCCTTTGAGAGGTTTTTCACTCCTAGCTTCCTCAATTGGCTCAATTGTCCCAACTCTTTAACGAGATCAACCCCTCCATGAATCAAATCAACATGATACAACTTTTGCAAGTCTATTAAAGACCCAACCCCTTTTCGTATGTTCACCCCTTTTTCCCGAGCTAAACTGAATTCTATTTGATTGTTGCGATAGTAGGCTATAAGATGTCGCAACTTACAAAGCTTGCTGATCTCTACTGCTATATCATACACTAGGGATTGCTTTAAATCTAAAGTCTCCAAATTTTGCAACTTTCCAATGGATTTTGGAAGTATTTTTACTTTGGTATTTCTTAAACTTAAATACCTTAAGTGAAATAAAACTCCCACATCTTCAGGAATGCAATCCAATGGAGCATCTTCAAAATCCATTATTTTCAAAAGCTTGAAATCAACCAAAAAAGTACTCATAAAGGACTTCGGCGAATCATCAAGATTGAATAATAAAAGAGAGTGAATGTGAGTGTCCTCAAATCCCTTCAATTCATTGTATGAAACTCTATCTACTGACATGCGTCGAGCTAGTCCTTTAAAGTTTGACTCTTGTTTTGACAAAACACGACAAAAACTCAAATCTTTCATTTTTTGAAGGACGATCTTACGAAAAAGATCATGGAGTCGGCATTGTCTAACTTTTCCATCAAAATTGACCTCCGATACTTGAACCAAGCTTCTATGGATTAATTCGGTCAAGTATTCTTCTGCAACCTCCTCAAATGTTTTACCCTCCTTTGCTTTCACAAAACCTTCAGCTATCCATTGTCGAATCAATCTTATGCAGCTTATAGAGTAGTCCTCTGGATACATACCAAGATATAAGAAGCAAGATTTGAGGTGGGAAGGCAGGTATTCAAAACTTAGGGATAAAATTTTATTAACACCTGCAAGATGAGGATTTATTCCAAACTCAAAGCCAAGGCTATCGTGCAAGTTTTGCCATTCAAAGAGAGTTTTGTCCTTGGTTGACAAAAGACCGCCTATAGCAACAATGGCAAGCGGTAATCCTTCACACTTCTCAAGAATGTCATGAGATAATTTCGCCAATATTGGGGGACAGTGTCCTCCAAGTTCGAATTGGAATGCCCGTTTGCAAAAGAGCTCCCATGCCTTATTAGGTGGTAGTGGTTGCAAGTTGTGAACTTTAACACGTGAAGATTTTTTGCAAAAATTAGCAACATCCAAGTTCCGTGTTGTAATTAATATCCTTGGACCTTTTGTATTATCAGGTAAAGCATGTTCTATCTCCCCCCAAAAATTAGTTTTCCAAACATCATCAAATACAACTACATAACTTTTTCCTTGTAAATACTCCCTTGCTTTGCTAATTAGTGCTGTCTCGTCTGGCAAGTCAATTCCCTCAGGAGGAGACTCCTTTCTTGCCTCACAAAATTGCTTTACCATGTTCCTTACTAGATCCACCATGTTGTATGACTGAGACACTGAGATCCAAGCATGACAATCAAAGTGTTCTCTTATCATACGGTGATCATAGACTTTCTTGGCAAGAGTGGTCTTGCCCAGTCCCCCCATTCCCACCACCGAAACTACAGTGCGGTGAGGGTCTCCTTTTATGAGCCAACCGATTAATTCATCTTTAGGAGATTCAATGCCCACAATGTCAACATCTTCAAGAAACAGAGAAGCCATTTGAAGGTCTTGCCACCTAACATTCCGAGCATCACTGCTTGATCCTTGACCAGTGGATTGGAAGTCGTATCTTTGACGTCTTGCCGCGATTTTCTGCACTGATGCTTTGATCTCTTCAATCTCTTTTGCTATCTTATGGCGGGGTTTTAATGTTTTGAGTGAGTGAGTTGTTTTATGGACAAATCCAGTAAAACCTTGCCGATGAGGACCATGTTGTGCCACCTGAAGCAAGTATTGATCGATGGCAACGTCTATGCGGAAAGCGACTTTTGTTACTTGTTTCACCCATTCTTTGACACTCTCGCTCTCGCCCATGTCTGCTTCTGCTGCCGCCCTTGCATCTGCATCCTTGAGGAAGGATTGAATGCTCCTCAATTCATCTTTGATGTCAACAACTTCTCCATCGATGCCTCGTAACAGTTCTGCTTCTTGGGTCAGCAAGGAAACCAGCCTATCGATAAGAGAGGATATTATTGTCTCTGCCATGTGACTTTCTTCTTAGAGCATCTCCAACAAGCTCTCTAAACCCAAAATTTGGAGAGCAAACCCACAAAATCGTGCTCCAGCGGTCTCTCTAATTCACTGTTCATTAGCACCCAAAAAAAAAAAAAAAAAGTCACTCTCTTGGTCTGATGAGTTCATGAGCAAAACAATTAACTGTAATAAAAAATTCAAACCATCAAATAAAATATTCAATTAACAGCAAACATATCAACCATTCCAGAATTTTCTCTCTCAAAAATCTCTATCTAAACTCAATCAAAATCAAAATACAAACTCAAATCACAATCTTAAAAATAATCAAATCAGAACAAAAAAAAAAAAAACCAACAACAACAACAAAGCAAATCTGACCCACCTTAGCCGCGGTGGTGAGGCAAACGAGAGATGGTGGAGCGGACAAGCGGCATGCGTGAACGCCGATTTAAGGCTAACTCTCTCTCGCCGGCGATCTGTGTGTGTGTATGTGTGTGTGAGTGAGAGAGTGAGAAAGAAAGAGAGAAAAAGAAAGCTAGAGATACGTCTGGTGGTAGAAATTATCTAGAAACAAAAAAAGAAATTGAAGATAGAGATAAAAATTATACGTGTGTAGAAGAAAATAAAAAGAAAAAAAAAACATATGGACGAAAAAAAATGGGAGATAAGGGAAATAAAATAAAGAATATGTAATTAAGTTTCCACCGACTTTTCCTTAGTTTTTTGTCTTCTTCTTTCTAGCATTTAAGTCAAATTATTCTCTGCTTCAGTCACGTTTTGTCAGAAAAAATCAATAATATTTTAACTACGCCACAGCTGTAAAGTAACTCATAGCATGTTAGACTTTTGACTTTGCTGGCCATCGTAACCCCACACCTTGTAACTGGATGCTTCCTTTCAAATGAGTCCACTACAGTGCATTTTATGTCCAATTCTCATGACATGTTAGTCACGTTTTGTCCAAATCCGGGATGAATGTAGGTAGCTAATGAGGCGGTTTGATCAATTTTAAATGTGACAGTCTTTCTTTGCTAATAATAACTTGATAGGTATTTATTTGAGTTTTTTTTTTATAAAATAACAAAAATTTGAAATAAATTTATAAAATTAATTAAAATGATATATTATAATTGGTGAAGTATAAAGTGATACATAAAAAAAAAAAAAAAATGAAACATGAAAAGTGGGCCAAAAAATTTATATTCATGATACCCTCTAATTATTGGCCTCTCTTGGATTCATCACTTATGTAACCTCTATATATGTCCTAACAAGTGTATGAGGAGCCTTAGACTTTGGTTAAAATAGCTTATTGGTTTTTATATTTAAGATATTTTTTACTTTAGACCTTAACCTTTAAAAACTTTCAATTTTGTTCTTAAATTTTATTAAAATTTTCATTTTAGCCTTTGTCATCATCTCAATAACAAAAACTTGATGACGTGGCTAATAAAATGCTCATTTAACAGTTGACACACACGTGTAATTAATAAAATAAAATAAAATAAAAATATTTAATTAATATTTTAAAAAATCCATATCAGCATTTGAATAAATAAAAAATCCAACGAAACGTACATCATTTCATCTAACTTTGGCTCTTCCTTCCCTATGAATCTATGATCAAATGGACTATTTGTGTTCTTCTCTGCTTCCACCAACTTTCTCTAAAGCTTTTGGTTTCTTCTTTCTAGCTTTTGAGCCCTAATGAATGTTTGGATTGATCGTTTCCGCGTCTGCGTTTAGGCCAGACGCGTTTTGCTCTTTCTTTTTTTTCTTTTTCTTTTTTTCTCAGTCGCACTTGTTGACTGTCCTGCGTTTCTCCTCTCTTTTTTTTTTTTTTCCTGTAGCAGCACGCTTTTCAGGGACAAACGGCTACTATTTATGAACAGTAGCTGTATATATCTGACTTTTCAGCTGCTTTCTGCCGTGAACAATGTATTCGTATACTATTCACAAACTCACAAATTTTATTTTCAGTTATTTTTTTATTAAAAATGGGTCCTATAATATTATTTATACATTTAAAATTTATTTTGCTATAGTGTTTTTAGTTTTCAGTTTTCAATTTTCAATTTTCAACAATAAATTCTATGCAAACGGACCCTATAATATTCGACTTTAGTCACGTTTTGTCAGAAAAAATCAATCATGTTTTAAGTTTTAACTACGCGACAGCTGTAAATGAACTCATAGCATGTTAGACTTTTTGACTTTGCTGGCCATCGAAACCCCACACCTTGTAACTTGATGCTTCCTTTCAAACGAGTCCACTAAAACAACTTATTGATTATTTATTTGATTTTTTTATAAAATAATAAAATTTTAAAATAAATTTATAAAATCAACCAGCTTAGAAATATAAGGAGTTAATTAAGTATTTAATCTTACATTAAAAAAGAGACTCTTATTCTGTATTTTATAGAAATTGAAAATTTGATATTTACCAACTACATCTCAAAGTCAAACTCCTTTGGTTTAGGTGTTTTCGGGCGTGTTTGATAACGTTATTTTAGTAGCACTGTTTGTATTTTTAAAAATACAAATACATATGGGTAAAAAAATTTATAAAAATGCGTATAATATTGCTTAAAAATTGAAAATATGTATTTAAACACATAAATCAAACGGACCCTCATCACCCAATTTTCAATTTTCATAACTCATTTTTCAAATTTTGTAGACTCCATGTATATATGAACTTGTTGTGCGTGGATCATTTTCTTAACTCAATTTTCATAACTCATACTCAAAAAATTGAGTTTGAGTTACGAAAATTAAAAACAATTTTATT
Organism: Castanea crenata; assembly: GCA_020976635.1. Lineage (NCBI taxonomy): Eukaryota > Viridiplantae > Streptophyta > Magnoliopsida > Fagales > Fagaceae > Castanea > Castanea crenata. The sequence continues at coordinate 36,047 of JAGHPS010000419.1, read as the reverse complement.
GATGTTTGGTATGGAGCTGGGCAATGCTGGCTATCAATTTAGGAATGCAGGCTTGTTTTCGGTCTGCTAAAAGCGTTAAAGATTGTATTTTATTTTGCGTTTAACGCAGGAAGAAACCTCTCTTACTTCTAAATTAATGGGTGGTATATGCAACAGCAAAATAAAAAAGTAAAAAATATATAAGATTTCCCATTCGATTATTTTTAATTTTATCATAAAGATTTTTTTTTTCATTCAGTCATTCACTCACAAAAAACAAACTACAGTCCACTTAGTTAACATTATTTGTTTTATTAAAATAGTAATTCTAAAAGAAAATTATTAATAAAGCTAAAGTGAGCTTAAAAAAAATCAAAAAATACAATTTTCATCCTTTAATTTTGAATCATATTTGTCAGCTTTTTAGTCTCGCTTTAATTACGCCAAAGCTGTAATGTAACTCATCGTGATCAAGCTGTAATAGTAATATCATTAAATTGTACTCTGTAAGTTCAAGCACATTTTAGTTGGTCAAACTTTGTTTTTGTTTAATTGAATCCCTATAAGTTTTGAAATTTATTCAATTAAGATTTTCCTGTCAACTTTTGTTAATTTTAAAAAAAAATCTGAAAAATATTTTTAAATAACTAAATAGATTTTTTTAATTTAAAAAAATTGAAGAAAAAAAATATGAAAATTGGGACACTTAACTACAAAATCTAACAAAATTTGATATAGATGACTTAATTGAATGAACTTGAAATTTAAAGGAATATATTAAACAAAAGTAAATTGAAAGTACTTAAATAAATTATAGTCAATTTAGAGTATGCAATTTGCATTTTTTCTAGTTTTTTATTTCCTTTTCTACCCAAAACTAAATTAATTAATAAGTAATTCAAATTTTGAGACAAGAAATCATAGTACTTATTCTATTTCCTTTGCTACGGAGCAGGACGAGTATTATTTCCTGACCCCTCATTGCGGAATTCATAGTACAAGTTATTTATTTATTTATTTTGGAGAATCATAATTCATAATACAAGTTGAGCCAAATTTTATTATTATTTTAAAAAACCTTAACTCATTCACCTTATCTCATACTCTCATTCCAAAGATAGTATGAGGGAATCAGGAACACCTAGGCTAGGAGGGTACAAATGAGACCAATACGGACCCAAAAAAATGACAGAAGCTAGTTCAGAAGGCCAAATTATGGGCCAAAAATTAATTTTGCCTCACTTTCTTACAAATATAAATAGAAACCCAACAATCATACTCAAATACCATGGCGGAGATAAAAGATATCTCATGTCAGGTTGGAGATTTCCCCAAAGAACATCCTGAAAGGATTCGTACTAGCAAAAATGAACCCCAAAGCGTCCCTTTCTAACAAACCAAAGTTATACCTTTGTGAATCCATAGATGAAGAATATCATAAAGTGCAACGATTCCCATCCCAACCGGTGAGAACTATGATTTTTGAAGCACACTCATGAAGACACTTTTCATCTCTCAAGATTTGTGAGATTTATTTGAAGAATACAATTAAATTGGTCTAACCTAAAGTACCAGATCCAAGTGGATCTATCTATGGCCAAATTCCTTCCCATTAAAAGTAATAGGTCATAAAAAAGATAGAGAGATCAAAACCAGAGAGAGCATAATTCAAGGAGATTCATTACCGGGTGATTGTAACGACGAAAAATTATTACTAAAAATATTGTAGATAAAGGTAAAAGTTAGTTGAAATAGTACAGTATGGCCTATGAATAGTGTCAAAAAGTGCAGTACGGCCCATGAATAGTAGCAAAAATAGCTAAACAGTGAAATAATTTTAATTTTTAATCTTAACCCAAATGCACACTAAGGGTCTATTTGAAATCTGTTCATGTTATTGAAACTAAAAAATTTTTGTTGAAAATACTATAGATAAAAGTAAAAATTAGCTGAAATAATACAATGGAACCCATGAATAAAATAAACTGACATTTTAAATTTTGCCAAATATACTAGCTCATGTCTTGTTTCACTTTCTTTTATTTTGAGTTGAATAGACATTCATAATATGGGGAACCATGTTTTATTTTGTTGGAGGAATCATTCAGAGAGAGGTAAAGAAAAAGAGAGAGACAGAGAAGAATCCACAAAAAAGTATTTCTGAAATTAGCATATGCAGGTTTCTACTCTATATGTACTGAAGAATCCACAAAAAAAAAAAGTATCTCAATTACTGAAGAATATTAAAATAGATACATAAAGCATGATTCTTTTAGGCGTCACAACTCACACAAGGGGAAGCTACTAAAATCTTGACATTCCAAGTCACTTGGAACTATAATATGATGCACGCCAACTACACATTCTCTCCCATGATTAAAAATCATGGATGTGACTAGAGTTTTCAAAACAATCCGCGCCAATTGTTTGGCCAATTCTAGTAAAAGATGACAGATTTAATATATAGATTCAATATAGCTAGAAAGTCAAAATGAACATACCAAAAGAAGTAGTGCTCCAATCAAATAACCCAGTAGTAACAAATTCAACACCCTAGGCAGAAACAAACGTAAAAAGGAAAAAAAAAAAAAAAAAAAAAAAAACCATCAAGCAAAAGAATAGAGCACAGCACAAAATAGTAAAAGTTAACAGATTTAATATATAGATTCAATATAGCTAGAAAATCATAATGAACATACCCAAAAGAAGCAATGCTCCAATTAAATAACCCAGCAATAACAAATTCAACACCCTAGGTAGAAACAAACGTAGAAAGGGAAAAAAATAACCATCAAGCAAAAGAATAGAGCACAAAAGAAATTTGGATGTAGGGATACCTCAACTGAACCAACCGCTTACGTTAGTATTTATATAGATGTGAGGAGAGGAAGGAAGGAAGGAAGAAAGAGAGGCTGCCGTTAGAAGCCAAAACAGAAGTTGAAACCGCAGAATAGGAAGATGAAACCGTGAGTGAAACAATAGAACAGAAGCTGAAACCGTGAGAATCAAAACGTGGGGAAGGGGAAGGGGAAGGGGAAGGGACTAAACCTGAAACGATAAAACAAAACGTGGGAGACAGGAATTTGAATATTGTAACATAAGGAAAGGGAATGGCATAAGTTGTAACCGTGAAAAAACATCAGGTTTGACAAAGGGATTTAGTTGAAAGGGTTTTGGGTGTGGGCTTGGGCTGGAATTAAATATATAAGAATTAGAATTTAAAGTAAAGATAGGGCTAGAAATAATTTTAGTTTTATTAGTATTTTAAAATTGGTAAAAATCTATTTTAAAATTAAATTAAAAATTCAGAAAAGAAGATGGGAATGATATGGCTGTTGACGTGGCTCAATGTGATCGTAGCAACATTAGATGTTATGCTTCAGCTTTTAGTAATATATAAATTTGATATTTCGAAGTAGATTGAGAAGTAGGTACACGTTACTCCATATTACTATAAGTTGGCAGTGAAACAATGCCTAGGTTGAGTTTGTGAAGAGAGTGAAAATTTTGTTAATGAATAGTTTTATGTTTTAATTCTTTGGAAGGGGGGGGGGGGGGGGGGGATTGCATTTCTCTATCTTGTATGATAGCCATATTTGAGGGGTTTTAATATTATTAATCTGGATGACATTAATAATATTATTACACAAGTGCAACTTCAACTCTCTTTCTAACATTACCATCATTTATTATTGATGTAATTTTTACAGAGATTTGTAGCATCAACAAGCAAAAGAACCACAATCTAGTTTTCAAATCTCAAGGGAAAGAGATATTGGTTTCCTTTTCAGGATCTTGGGTTTGAGGTGGCAAGTCTTCAATTTGATAAAATCTTGAAATACATGTTGATAATCACAGTAAAATACCAATACCAAACCCTCAAAAAAACAAATAGCTACCATAGTCTTTATCAAAAAACACATGCAATTCAAAAAAAAAACACACACACACACACATAAAGATGACAATTTAGATCCGGCCCACGATACCCGGCCCGACCCTAATGGGCCGGATTTTACCCGGCCCGATAAAGAATAGGGTCGGGTATGGGTTTTTTAAATTAAAACCCCCCCCCCCCCCCGAAGCGGGTTCGGGTCGGGTCCGGGTTTTATAAAAAAAAAAAAAAATCCAAAACCCACCCCGAATAAAAACCCGGTTATGGACGACAAGACATTTTGTAAGAATTTCTTAGTCTTTTTCATTTGTTTGTTGGAGGATAAGACATTTTGTAATTTCTTAGACTTGTGGGATTTATTTTGTAGCTTTTTATGTGATTTGTTGATTTAAAATCTTAGTTGTGATTTATTGATTTTTGATTAACTTATAATTTGGTTTGATTTGGTTGCCCTATAATGTGGCCTAAATGCCAAATTTTGGCATTTGGGCCATGTTAAATGGCTTGAATAGGCTTGAATCTAGGGAAAAAATTTAATGGGCTTTAAAAAAAAAATTGTTGGGCTAGATTTGGGCCCAAGAAGATAAACGGGGCCCACGGGGCCCGGCAGGGCGAGTATGGGCCCCGGGAAAAAAAACCCGATTAATAATCGGGCCGAGTCTGAGTTCCAAGTCTTGGCTCGCGGGTCGGGTCCGGGTATGCAAAAACCCGGCCCAAACCCGACCCGTTGCCATTCCTACACACACATGCAATAAAATCAATGCCTTACAAAGAATAATAAAATTAAATTAAAAAATATATATTAATTCAAGAACCTATGTTCAAATTATTGGGGAGGGATCCTCCAACCATAAGTGTTCTTCATTTACATCTATAGCAAATCTATCTAAAACTATAACACTACTGCAATTTGGTGCGGCCACGACTTCTAAGCTTAAATTTTATTATATAGTATATATAATGTAATATGATATGATGTGGTAGGAAAGAGAGCAAGAGAGGATCTCCACATGTACATGTGGTCAAGAAGCCAAGAAACTTGTGTCTCCTGCTTTTGAAAGGATTTGAGTAGATCATCGCTATACCCAGTGTGATAAATATATAGAATTTGACTAGGTGAAGGTGTGGATGACATGTAGAAATTCATAGAGAGATGTAGGGTGGATATCAAATATCAATGATAACTTGGTTGATCAATTCAGTTTATTCAAAGGAAATTTTAAAAAAACAAAAACAAAAATTGGTACCAAAATCGAAGAACATTCTATACTATTGGTACCAAAAGTTGAGTATAGAGATCATTCTGGGATGGTCTAACCTAAAGTACCTGATCAAATGCATCTATGGCCAATTACAGAATTCCTAAAATTAGCAATAACTCATAAAAGAGAGATATCGAAACCACAGCGAGAGAACTATTCAAAGAGGTTCAAATCATTTTACAAAATAAACAATTACGGGGTGATTCCAGTTGTACATGGGAAAAGAGTATCACCAACCAATTCATGATTGTTCTGAAAACCACTTATCTGGGCTGACACAATGAGCACATTGAGCAATACACTACAGGAGACAACTGTAAACATGTGAAATTAAAACCACAAAATTTCCTACTTGATTGTCTCAGAAAAAAAATAAATAAGCGAGCCCAACCGGTGCCAGCAACAACAATTATATTCGCTCTCTAAGTCTACAAACAAAGCCCAACAATTCCGAGCTAAGCTAAACTTGGCATAAAAATGGTCTAATAGGGATATTGAAGATTCAAACTATTAAAGCGTCATATTATGGGAAAAAGTGTACTTACAAATTTGTGTTAACATTATTGAGTAGAACTTGATTGTTTACCTACCACAAATCACAAATGGCCAAACTTTGATTAGTATTGAAGAAATTTACACACAAAAAAAGTACCACTAAAAATCTCAAATTTGAAACCTCAAATTAAATGCTTCAAAAAAACTTTTTTTTTTTTTAATACTCTTTCTACAAGTACAAACTATTTTATAACAATTTTACAAACTGTTGTTGTGGTCAATTTCTTACTATTTCTTATCTAGATCCACCACCAACATCATTTTTCTATTTACTAATAATCACTCGCCACATCAATAGTTTGTAAAATTTTTAGTAAAAAATTTTGTATTTCTAACATTTTCCCTAAATAAAACTTCAACTAACACACTTTAAGTAGGGGTAAAATTGTCTTCTCAACAAAAAAAAAATAGAGGAGTAAAAGTGCAATCTTGTAAATTCCCAAGAGCAATGTTTTGACAATTTTCAGATCTCTCTATAGTCTGTAACTTGTTTTGTTTTGACTTTTGATACAAGTATTGTATTGTTTTGATACAAGTATTGTACATTAATATGAAAAGCACGCACCCAAATCTAGCAAAGTAGCTCATGCCTCTAAATTTGTCACAGAAGTGCAATTTATGCGTTATATGAAAATATCAAAACCCAAACAAGCAGACCATTAAAACGGTAGATGGTGAATTACACATTTCAAGAAATGCAAGATAAAAAGGACAAAAATTGCTTTTTACTATACAAATCTACAACAGAAATCCCACGACATTATTCACTAGAAAAGAAAAGAAAAGAAAAGAAAAGAAAAGAAAAGAAAAAAAAAATATATATATATATATATACACATTATCAAGAAATCTAAAGCCATTTTTTAGCTAAATTGGACTAACCTTTCTCAACTGAAGCATTGACATTTTAGCATCTAAACTCATTCTGGTTGAATGTTTGCCTTAGCCCTCTTAGCCCTGCCAAATGCTTCGAACGGAGATTGTGTTTGTCATAGGCATAATATCCTGTACGAACCTTTCGGAAGAGCATAATAACTGGTACATGCTGAACGATCCAGTAATGTGGCCCTTGCTCAGGATCCAAACTTTCTTCAAATTCTCTGGGCATCCCCCAAAATCCCAATTCTTTGAGGTTTTTCAGATGTTGGATTCCGGAAGGCACCTCTTTAAGTTTCGGACAATGCCCAATGGAAAAATATTCAAGAACGGGCAATGTTCCTTCATCTATCAATAGCGTATGCAATGCATTTAAGTGTCTAATCCATAGCCACTTGAGTTTTGGAAACCCTTCTAACTTAAAATGCAAATGTTCTCCGTCGTATGCTTGGCGTGAGATCATGAGCTCCCATAAGTTTGGTAGATTTTGAAGGACTTTCAATGGGTCATCATTTAACCTGGACCAAAAAATCTTTAGTTTTACCAGATGTTGAAGTTCTGAAATCCATTCTGGTAACTTCTCTAATCGCCCCTTTATGTGCAGGTTTCGAAGAAATTGAGGTGGGGATGAAATGAATTTTAAATCAACTATCTCATCTTCGCTAATTAAGGTTACATCAAGAGATTGAAGGTGGTTCATATTTTCAATAGAGGCACACAAAGCCGTCATGGTTTCCTTTGACAGGTTTTTCACGCCTAGCTTCCTCAATTGTCTTAACTTTCCCAACTCTTTAGTAAGATCAACCCCCCGTGATTCAACTCCACATGATACAACTTTTGCAAGTTCTTTAAACACCCAACTCCCTTTTGTATCTTTACCCCTTTTGCCAAAGTCAAACTGTTGTCTTTTCAAAATCAAGATTGTAAGCTATAAAATGTCGTAGCTTACGAGGTTGTTGATCTCAATTGGTATATCAAAAACTAGGGACTGCTTTAGATCTAGAGTCTCTAGATTTTGCAACTTTCCTATGGATTTTGGAAGAATTTTAACTTTGGTATTTCTTAAACTTAAATACCTTAAATGAAATAAACTTCCAACATCTTCAGGAATGCAATCCAACAAAGCATCTTCAAAATCCACGACTTTCAAAAGCTTGAAATTAGCAACAAAAGTACTCATAAAGGACTTGGAAATTCATCAAGATTGAAAAAATAAAAGAGAATGAATATGAGTGTTCCCAAATTCCTTCATACAACATATAAACTCCATCAATTGACATGCGTCGAGTTAATCTTTCAAAGCAAGACTCTTGTTTTGAGAGAACATGACAAAAACTCAAATCCTTCATCTTTCGGAGCAAGATCTCACGTAAGATATCATGGAGTCGACATTTTTTAACTCCTCTCCCAGATATGTCACCATATGGAACTTGAACCAGCTTCTGTGGATTAATTCAGTCAAGTATTCTTGTGCAACTTCCTCAAATGTTTTACCCTCCAATTCCTTCACAAATCCTTCAGCTATCCATTGTCTAATCAATTGATGCACCTAATGGAGTAATCTTCTGGATACATACCAAGGTATAATAAGCAAAATTTGAGGTGGCATGGCAAGTCTTCATAACTTAGGGACAAGATTTTATCAACACCTGTAAGATGGGGATTTCTTCCTAACTCAAACCCAACACTATCATGCAAGTTTTGCCATTCAAAGATAGTTTTGTCTTTGGTTGACAAAAGACCACCTATAGCAACAATTGCAAGTGGTAAACCCTTGCACTTCTCAACAATGTCCTGAGACAATTTCTCCAATATTGGGGGACAATGTCCTCCAAAATTCAAATTGGAACGCCCTTTTGCAAAATAGCTCCCATGCCTCATCAGGAGTTAGTGGTTGCAATTCGAAAACATGAACATGTGAAGATTTTTTACAAAAACTAGCCACCTCCCTATTACGTGTGTGTGATCATAATTCTACTACCCTTATTATTATCAAGCAAAGCATGTTTTATACCCTCCCAAAAGTCATTTTCCATACATCATCAAATATGACCACATACGTTTTTAGCCGTAGTAATCTCTTATTTACTTACCAATGATTGCTCGTCCATTGTGTCAATTTCAGGCATAGGAAGCTCCATTCTGGCCTCTCGAAATTGCTTTATGATGCACCTTAATAGATCTTGTATGTTGTAAGATTGAGACACTGAAATCCACGCATAGCATTCAAAGTGTCCTCTAAACCATTTGATGATCATAGATTTTTTTGGCAAGTGTGGTCTTGCCTAGTCCCCCCCATTCCTACTACCGAAATTACAATACGATGAGGTTTGTCCTTCTACCAACCAGCCTATCAATTCATTTCTAGAAGATTCAATTCCAACAACATCAGTATCCTCAAGATAAAGGGAGTCCTTTCGAGGGTCTTGCCACCTAACATTCCGAGTACCACTGCTTGATCCTTGAACCAGTGGATTGGAAGCCGTATCTTTCACTTCTTGCCTTGATTTTTGTGCACTGATGCTTGATCTTCTGAATCTTAGTGGCTGTTTCGTGGTGAGGTTTTAAACATTGAAATAAGCGAGCAGATTTATGGAGGAAACCCCTGAATCCCTGAAGCCGATGGGGATGATGTTGTGCCATCTCAAGCAAGTACTCGTCCATAAACATCCATGTGGAAAGCTACTTCTTTGACTTGTTTCAACCCAAGTTTTGACGCCCTCGCTCATGTCCTCCTCTGCTGCGGCCCTTGCATCTGCATCCTTAAGGAAGGACTGAATGCTCATCCAGTTCATCTTTGTGTCAGCTACTTCTTCATGGATGCTCGTAATAGTGTTGTTCTTCTTCGCTCAACAAGGAAATGAGCTTCTCAGTAAGAACGGATATCGCAGCCTATCTGCCATATATGCAGCCTATCTCTTACTCAAGTGTTATTTCGTTTGAATTTGGCTCTTCTCTGTGATCAGATATTGCCTGAGATTGAGCTCGTGTAGATCAAATATACTTTCCTAAAACTTTTTTCTTTCACTCTCTTTCTTTCTCTCTCTCAAACTCGAATAGATGAGATTACTAACAGTGTGTACGAAGCATAAATACAGAGTTGAAAAGATAAGAAAATTATAACATTCAAGATTCCACTGATAGCAGTTCCCTTTTAATTATGGTGGTTGCTGCATGCACAAAATGGAAAATATTCAAGATTCCATTTTGCTAGTAGCATTAACATTTACCTGCCAAGATAGTAACAAATTTAGAAAGAAAGAAAAAGAGCAAAACGACAGGAATGGACTTCAGAAGTCAATCAACTAGTCTTCATCTGCACAATACGTGTTGAAAGATGAAGTGCATGGTCATTTTCCACAAGTTGAACGTAAATTTCTCCACCATTGAATAATATATAACAGAATACAAAAGTCTCAAGGCCAATTTTATTGTTTATGGTAGGTAGCTATAGTTGTTTTCAAAATGGTTAGTAAGGTTCTATAATGATGTTTCATGAAGTACCATTTTATCGGATCTCCTCAGCTATGTGAATGAGATGGTTGCTAATTTTGGTTAGCTGTGAGACTGTGACACTAATGAACTCTCATGTTTTCGAATTAGGATATCCTCTAAATTTAACACATTATACTACATGTTTTACAGGCACTAATTTTCTTATATGCACTCAATTACCTGGAAACAAAGAAATAAAATAAAAGTCTCAGATCAGTGATCCGTCTCAACTGTATGCTCTCTAGGAATAGAGTATATGACTTTTCCTCTGCTCTGCACTTTGTGGATGGAGGCTTATAGTCTTACCTAATAAGTCTTGTGGTTGTGGGTGGACTAGAGACTTAGGACTCTTATGTCTTATCTTCGGCTGGGGCCGTGGGCCTTAGAGTTTTGTCTTTACATCATTTTTTTTTTTTATTTAGGTAATAGGATCGGTTTCGGCTGGCCTTCAATTTTTGGCTGGTTGTAGGTGGAGTGTACTTCTGTCTGGGCTTTAAATTTTTGAGTTTTAATCAGGCGTTTTTATATTTGTGCAGGTTAGGAACTTGAGATTGCTAAGCTAGCTAGAGCTAATAGTACTTTTTTATATACGTCAAGTTTATTGCCTTCAACTTTAAAGTCATTATAAGATAGTATTTATTTTATTTTAAATATTGTTTTATTTGAAATTTTTATTAAAAAATATGGATATGAAAAACTTAAAAATAAGAAGAGAAGAACATTAATTGAGTCTAAAAAAAATCAATAAATAAATTTGTTATTAATAATAAATAAAATACAACATAAAATTTAGATAAAAATATACAAATGAACAAAAATTCACCAAAAAGAATTAGAAGAAAATAAAAAGAGATGTTAAAAGAATTTAAATACAAAAATTTAATTAGTAATTTAATCTCAAAAATAAGAAAAATAAATTTTAAATAAAATATATTAAAATAAAAATATTAATTTAATTAATACAAAGGCCCAATTTAATTCCCCCAGCCTAAAAATATCTGGGGCCGGCCCCTGGGACCGTTCCAAGTTCTTATTTTCTTCTCGAATGATTAATATGGAGTATAAAATATCTTTGGAATAGTAAGAGGAACAAGTCTCAATAATGCAGATGTGCAATTAATGATTTTCGTTGAGGTTACAACTTTCAAGGGAAACATTCCTGATAGAACTGAGCTACTTCTCTATTGGAGGGAGAGCCCAAAAAAGACTGACTCATCTTAACACTTTGACTAAACTATACTTCTCTCTATATTGTCCCTAGTAATATTAATTTTTCTAACAAAATTCTTAACCAAAGAGCTATTCTAGTTTTGAGTTTGTCTTGTATTCAATATACTTGATCAGATAATTATACGGGGTATGGTGTTAAATTACTACATTTGACTAACTATACATCTCTTAATTTCTCTTCCTCTGAAATGAATTCGATAGGTTGGACTCCACTTAATATATAACAAAAGAGTGATTGATTAAATAATTAAGTTTACCATTTTTTAAAAAATTTAAACTATTAAGAAATTATTTTTTAATCAATTAATTTAACAATCTCTTCTCACATGTGAGTTTAAGTCACCTTTATTTAGTGGGGCCTAACACGCGTATCATGTTAATTAGCGATTATTTCAAAAACTTATCTTAACACATTAAACAACTTGTTATTACTTAAGATTGATTTGAGTCAACAAAAAAATGTATATCAAGAGGCCTGAAAATGACATCTTCATCAAAGAATGGTTAATGGTCATCTAGGTAAAAATGCTAAAAAAGCAATTCTCATAGAGCAAACGTGACAAGCATAAGGTAAAATACATTCATTTCAATAATTTAATTTTTATTTTAAAAGAAATTTGGTAGTGGTGGTGTTGGTTTTTTTTCTGGTGGAATGTGCTAAATGGTCTCAATTCTCGAACTTTGAACTTTATGGGCCTTAATTACTCTTTCAAATAACTGGGTTTGTATGTTTGTCCATATGGACCATTAAAAAAACAATGTTTGACCATATGGGCCAGTTGAAAATGGCATTGCCATTATCAGCCGTAGAAAGTCCACTACCTAATAACCCAAGATATAAGATCAAATGCACTGTGATGTTTGATGACCCAAACTAATACCCATATAAAATAAATAAATAATTTCTCATTCTCTCTTCTTTTCATTTATTTGGACTCTTGTAAGTAGAAAATCAGACTAAAGACAATACCCACAAGAAGTGTGCAAAAAAGGGCTTCAAATGCCCAACAGAGATTATAATGAGATTTAATTTCAAACTTCTATAACGGACATTTTTATGTAATTGATATTCTTTGACAAGATGCACTATACTTATATTTGGGAAAATCTAAGTAGGTTCAAGATATTACAATACCCATGATTACAAGAACTGCTCAAGAAAATGCAATTTGTAAGTCTCGATACCTCCTCGACAAAAGCTCGATCTGTCGAGATTCATTAAAGTTCGAAACATGTCTCGATCTATCAAGTTTACAGGATTCAAACTATAGCCAACAACGTTTTTATTCTAAAAATCTATTTGTTTAAGGGTTTGTATAATCCTTATACGACTAGGAAAACTCAAAGGTTTGGGGTTTGTATAATTCTTGTTGGACTAGGAAAGCCCAAGGTTTGTGTAAACCTATTTGGAATAGAGAGCCCATTAAGCTCCTATTTAAAGGAGGTGAAAAAGAAAAACCTAACCCTAGAGAGCTTCATAAGGTTTTCTTTTTGAAACCCTAGCCTCCTCCTACAAAACAAAAAGCTCTTGCTACATTTCTTGTACGTTTTGGGTTCTATAACCAAGCAAAGTCTCTCACACCATCATTGAAAATCTTATTGGTGTTTCTATGTGAAGTTGTTGCAAATCAACTACATCAATCAAAGGGTTGCTGTGGAGTTAGTCACGTATTGGATTCGTGCAAAGGAGTAAGTCACATACTGGAATCCGTGCATCATTGGTTAGTCACGTACTGAGATTCGTGCATTGGATGAAGAGATTGGCTACAATACAAGTCCAATTGGATAATAGGGTAAGGGTTCAACTATAGGTTAGTATTACTGGGATTTATTTTACTTGTAACCGCTTATTTTGATAATGGATTCTGAGAGTGGACCTTAAATTCACCCGGTGGGGTTTTGCCTGGTTTTCTCCATTCGTAAACAAATCACCCGTGTCAAATTTAATTTCCATTGCATTTAGTTTAGTTGGTGATTTGTTTGTGCTACCACGTCATTGCATGTTAAATTGACTCAATTAATTAACTTGGATAATTAAGTAATTAATTTTCTAAATGGTCAATACATTTTTGACCTATCAACTTCAATACCAATTACATTGGACAATATGATTAAAATCATAATATTTTAAGTATTATCGGGAAAAAAATCATATCTTATGTAAGGTTGAATTTATTTAATCATGTGTTGGCTTTATTCCGTGTCAAATTTACTTGTAATTTAGCAATTAGATATCCTGTATTTAGGTGGGAATTATGTAAGGGTAGTGTGTGTGTGAAGAAACCTCAAATGTGTGCACTCAAGAAGAGCCTCGCAACTGGATCTCGTGATTGGCTCGCGACTGGTGAGTCACAAAGATGGCACATGTGTGAAGCATGTTTGGGAGCTGAAGGGTCGTGACAGCTGGAGCACTACAGGACAAAACTTCTAGTCTGGCCAAATAGTTAGCTGACTCAAACTCGCGACTCGTTCCATCGCAAGGTCGAGTCGTCAAAATGCGTTGTTTGGATAAAACTTGACGTTTCACATTCCTCATACACTTTACTATAAATCCCTTATACCCACGAAATGTAGAGGCTTTCCAGAGAGAATTTTGAGAGAGAAACCCTAAAAAAAAACAAGATTGACTTCTCCACAATCTTCATCCTTTGATTCTCCAAATTCCTCTACTCTCACATCTCCATTGACATATCCTTGAGAGGTACATTTGTCAAATCCTTATCTCATACTCATATCAATGAGGAGGTATTTTGATGCTTGGGAAGCTGTTCAGAAATGACCAATTCATTTGGTTGATACAATGGCTTATTACGGGATCCGGTAAGCTAGAGAAGACAAGGTTCGGCGTAACCCTATTGGAGCAAGAAGCATGGAGGGCTTAGGTGCACTGGTAGATTAGGCTTGGAGGGTCTTCTGCTATTCATGTATCCAACTTCATTCTCTAGTGGATTATTGACCGCTTTGAGTGTAGCGGAGAGGATTTTCGCCGAGTTCTTCGGTTTCCTCTTCAAAAACACATCAGCGTGTTATCTTTGTTTGTATCTCTCTCCCTTTATCTTTACCTTTTAATTACTGCTATGGTTGTGATTAAATATGGTTTAGAGTGTGTTATCAATTTGGTTATACTTATATTTCATTTTCCGCACATATTATTTGATTATAAGCTTGGGTTTGTTATTTTATATTTGGGGGTCTAAACGTTCATAAATGTTTTACACACTAATTGAACTTTCATCTTACGAGTGGTTGGAAAAGGCATACGCCATTGAACTTTAAAACTGATTAACCATTAATTTTTTCCAATAAAAATTCTTATTTATTTGTTACTGAATAGACCATAGACCAATCCCCCTTTTAATTTAGGAGTATTGAATATACCCATAATTTTGTAAGTTATCATCTTAACTTTAATCAAATTCAACTCTTAAAGGACACGAAGCGAATCCTACGATTAAGTTAAAAGGGCGAGAAGGTGAGTAGTTACTAAATTGGAGCTGGGAGGTTGAAGCAAAAATCTCAAATGTGAGGTTGTCCAGTCAAAATGTCTCATGTATTGGTTTACTCATTGCCATATTTTGTAAATTAGTCCAAAATTAATAGCACAATCAACATGAATGTATTATGTTTAATAGGGCTATAAAAAAGAATTAGCCAAGTAATTTAAAGATTCCGCATGTAAATAAATCAAATTAGGGTTGAAATGCAATTTTCTCTAATTCCTAAATTTGATAATAAAAATTAAAATGACATTGAACATATATATATATATATCTAAAAGCTGAAGCGTAGCATTTAATGGTGCTACGCTCTTGTTGAGCCACGTCAGCAGCCATGTATTACCATTCTTTTTCTTGAATTCTCCTATATTTTAAAACTACTAAAAAGAAAATACTCCACCATAGATCCCACTATTACATTAACCATAAAGCCCACTATTACATTAATGATGTCCACCATAAAGCCCAAATCTATATGCATGTCTATTTAAATGTGTCCACCATAACACCTAAACCTAATCCGAATACCCTTTACTCTTTTAACACCAATCCTTTCTGTATCCCCTCTTTTTGCTCTTCCTAAGGGAAAATTATTGAATACTCTAGAAGTATCATAAATGTGTACTTTCCCCTCTCACATGAATTGTGGGTCCTACCATAAATTTAATTAATGGGACTCATAGTTATGTGAGAGGAGGAAGTACGCATTTATGGTACTCCGGGAATACCCAATAATTACCCCTTCCAAAGACAGTTTCAAAACTTCAGACCTTTGGCTTTCTAAAACAATTTATTTGACAAAGCACATGCAATGAGGCTTTTTTTGGGTTTAGTGGTCCTATTTTATAGCCCCAAAAAAAAAATCTGTGTCTTTATTTTTTATATATAATTTTTATTTTGAAAATCTAATTTATAAGTTGAAAAAGCAATTTTTTTTTTATTTTATAAAAGTGGATAATGCAATTTGAAAATCAATAGAAGAGCGACTTTATTTTTTACACAATATTTTAGTACGAGTTAGAGTTGTATTTTACCAGATTATCCTTTAGTTTTCTCTACTTAAACATAGGGGTGTAGGGGATTATTGAACAAAAAAATGAGGATTCCAAAGAAGAAAAGCTCCTTAATTAGTAGTATAATGACTCACTTCAGACCTTTAAAACTTGAACACAACACTAGGTGAGAGCTATTGAAGGGGGCATTTCATCGAAACACACATCCTCGGTAGTAAAGATGGAGTGCTGATATGCTCCCACGATGCAACACTGAATCTCAATAGTAGAACAAATATTGCAAACTTCAATCAGTTTGTTAATTGAAAAGAACCTACGAGGTCCAAGTGTGAATATGACTGGGTGTATGTCTCTCAATTTCTGCTTAATAGCACTGCACATCTGTTTTATTAAGTCCTTTTTTATACAAAAACTAGGGTATAGAACTATTCCTTTTATAAAGTTTTCTCTTTCTTCTTTTCCCCTCTCGGTTTCAAGTTACTATGGTTAGAATTACAGAAAGAGTCGTTAATACTTTACTTTGCCAGACGTTTTAGCAAGGTGGTTAGAAATTTATGATTAGTATGTCTTGATTATTTTCAATTCAGCTTTATGTTACATCAAGACATGTGTTATTTGCAGCCTGGGAAAAATGACATTTTGGGTGTGGATGCACGTCCCTCAGATGCCATAAATGTGGCAAATTGATGCACGGTATATATTTTCCACATATCAGCATTGCATTTGGTACAATTCAATTTTGCACAATAATGAAATTTGGACTTTCTAGTTCAAGACAGTGTAGTTACCTTGATGTTAATGGAGCTTCCAATTGGTGGGTTTTTTAAAAAAATTAATAGGCGTTTGTTTAAGCAAGTACATGCTTGCATTTGTGCATTCATTGTGTGTGTGTGTGTGTGTGTGTGATGCAATACTTTTTCTTCAATATGAAATTTGAAGCCACCCCCTTATCCCTCTTGATATCCTTTGAGACTTCAACAATCTAATAACATTCCTTGGTTATGTATGAATGTTTCTTTAAAGCTTCTTTAATCAGCTTAAAATTTACTTTGTGCAGACACCAATTTTGTATGTAGACAAATTGTCTAGGAAGATGCTATTAAAATTAGTTATGGGATGAGTAGAACATGTGATACTATTAAGTCTACTTATGATGTGTCCCTTGACAGTATTGTGCGCATAGTTAGGGGCCTTATATTTGCTATCATCTGTTGTATCTCGTAGCAAGGGTTATTTCTTCTCCATGCTGCAAATGCTCCAAATATACTGTCAGACCTTCTTGCTTTTTATTTATTTATTTAAATGTTAAATTTTGTATAATGGGTTTTATTTATTTTGATCATTATGATATTTGCCAGTGAATTCTTTGCTTTATGTAGTCACTAATTTTTTTTCCCTCTGCATCCCCGCATGAAGTTTGTGAGCTTTTTTCTGCATAATTAACATATATGAACATAGCTAGCTATGTACCTATTTCTCTGTTTATATGATTGAATTCCTGTTTCAAGCGATTCAATTATGTTGTATTTTTGGGAAAATCTAATGGTGGGTCCTAGCTTCATGCTAACTCAATTTCATTTCATTTATTTGTCTTAGTGATTTTAAAGTTATACAGAAGCAAAACTATATATGCTTAAGCTCTTTAGGCTGCAGCTCAATAATTTTCTCTTTTCTTTAACACATAAGAGCGGGATATTTAAGAAGAAAGAAAAAATAAGTTGTACCCTTTATATATTGGCAAAATCCACTTTTAGCTATTTCAATTTGGATTTGCCTAAACACCTCCCACCTCTAACTATGATAACTTGAAGTTCAAGGCCATACTCTTATATTTGTATATACTAGAAAGTTACTCGTGCAATGCACGGATAATATTGTAATATTTTATGTAAGATGGTTTTAGAAAATGTTGTATAATTATAATAGCATAATTGTCATAGAAATTTATTAGTAATGAGTTCATCATTAAAAAAATAATTATAATTGCACACATATCCATTATAATTATTCATTGAAGTAATGAGAAAAAAAAAACTTTAGAGGGATTAATAGAATAAAAGTTGATAAAAATGTGTCTTTCTCTTTCTCATTAATTCTAAAACAAAATACACGTCTCAAACACCCACAGTTAATCACATCATTCACAAAACTCACAAATCCACAACATCTGACTTAACATAAAAATTGTAATTGTCGTAATTACTTAATATAAAATGCAAGTTCCCCTTCCTTGGTTGTAGCCACCTCATATAGGTTAGGATTAGATGAGACACAATGTTAGAGCTAGATAGGTGTAGTTGAAAGATTGAAGGAAAATGACATTGTTTTTGGTCTATGTGTATTTGGCATAGGATGTCATGAAGGGTTATAGGTAGGTATATATAATTAAAGGGGTAGAAGTGTAAGAAGTAAAAATGATGAATTAAAATGTAAATTAAAGAGCGTTGTGTGTATGTGTAAGGGATGGAAAGTCTTGAAACATTGAACCAAATGATACAAAGAATATTTATTTTTTAATTAGAAAAGTCTTGAAACATTGAACCAAATGAAACAAAAAATCAATATTTATGGCATGTTTGGATGGAGGGAGGAAGGAAGGAGGTGTGGAGAAGAGTAGAGTAGAGTTGGCTAAAAATAAGCTAATTTTGTGCTAAATCTACTCTATTCCCCTTCCCTTTCCCTCAATCCAAACGGATCATTAATTTATTCTTATCTTGGATGTGGCACTTGAGAAAATATCAATTCTTTTTATATAGAATGCGCCGCTTGGCAGAACTTCATACTTTTTCATATGAGGTCTCTTTTAAATATTTTGTAAGAAATTATCTTATAACTCATTAGATTCATCAATAGTATTATTCTTAGTTACAATAGTCATATATAGTTTATGTACGAAATTTGCTAGTATAAGTGTAAAATAAGACAAACCAAATCTTTTATCATTAAAAACCAAATCTACTAAGTTTGCCAGTAAAAGTGTAAAAATCTATGGACTTTGTAGAGATTTAAAATTCCCAAACACCCATTCTCATCACAGGCAAACCAAATCCTAACCAAACCAGCAAAAGGATATTAGTCACAAACCATCGATATTGACATATAATAGTTGATGAACAACATAAAAATGAAAGATATAAAAGAAAAGATTGACTTCAAAGGGAAAATTCAATTGTGATGATACTTAGGCAATTTTGGTGAAGAGTATAGAGAGAATAATTGGACTTGGATATGCTTGAATTCCTCGCTATTGTCCTTGTTATGGGATTTCTAAGTCACTTCCATATATATATGTATGTATGTATGTATATGCCTATTCTTTTGACTGTAATTCAACAAAACATCCAACACGGCTAAAATTTAAACTATATATTAGATTTAGGAAAATTTAATGCAAATTTTATGGAAAGCAATTACTTTTTTCTTTTCTTATAATTTTTTTTAAAAATATATCATAAACCAAGCCCTTAAGGCATCTGTTACTTTCTCTTACATTAATATCAACACAACAAAACCCTAACCATCTGTTGTTTTTTTTTTCTTTAATGACCAATTCCTTTTTGGGTTTATATAGATAAATGTTATATATAATAAATTTAGTTCAATTTGATAAACTATTGTATTTGTGTTCCTCTTACTTATCCAAGAATGCAATGCCTTTTCCAAAAAGGGAAAAAAGAACAATATTTTAAACCCTTACTCACCATGTTTGAATTTAGTCTCCTAAGCAAAATGTTAAGTTATAAAAGCGTGAGTAATAAAAACAATGTTTTCGAATCACCACTATAGCATACTTGTGATTAATCATGCAAAGCTAGCAATGGCATTGACAAACTAAAAATTTAGAAAGGAAAAAAATAAATATAAAAGGAGAAACTTATAAAGAAGAGAGAAGTAATGGCAAGAGGGCATTCTATTACTGCGATTTTGTCCTTACAGATGAGAATTAGACTTAACTTTAGCAATATCAGCAATACAATCAGGCACATCCTAAAACCAAATTGAAGGACTATCCAGAAACAATGCAACCTTGTGTGCCATTGGGTGTGCAGCCTTGTTAACTTCACACTTGACGTGCTTAGATTTCCATGCTCATAAATTTGATGCAGCTTGCTTTGCTCATCATTGAGATTGCTAAGAGCATTTTATAACCGTGGAAGTGGAAGAGTTGAGAGAACTAAAAACACGTTTTAGAATTCTAAATAGCCTATGGAATTAATGGGGAAGTGGAAGAGTTGAGAGAAACATAGAGTAGCATGTTAAATGATGAAATGCAAGTAGAAAAAATAAAAAAAAAAACTGAATGGCAAAGTTACCAAAGAAGGGAGCCACTTGGCAAAACCTCATACTCTCTCACTTGAGGTCTCTGCTTTTATATATATACTAGGAAGTTGCCCGCGCGATGCGCGATAATGTTATATAAGCTTTTACGTAAGATGATTTTGAAAAATATAGTGCATATATTATAACACAATGGTGAATATTTTCATTGCTAAAATCATCTACAATTGCTTCTCAAAAAAAAAAAAAAAAAATCACCTACAATTATTGCTGAAACTTCAGACCAAGTAGGCATATTTTATTCCCTACCATCAGTTGATCATGAACCCAATTAGCTGCAAGGATATGTTGTACATATCAGACTCGTTGAACCTATTACTTTTCATATGAAAACATCTTCAATAATATTTAACTATAGATAGCAGTGTCAAGGTCACATAGTGAGTCATGTCTAGGCATATCAATCTCTTTGGCTCCTTCTCAAAAAAAAAAAAAACTCTTTGGGTGTGCAAAACGAGGCTTTTCTCCAACTATCAAAAGTAATGACCCAATTTTGTGGTGGTTTTGGACATTTTATTGAAAGATGTAAGGACTTCATCCTTCATTAGGGCATTGACACTCTCTCATAGAATTCATTGAACATGGAGTTGAGCCTCCTTATATTAGCCTTATAATATTAATTTAGGATGTTTTAGGTATCAGCAATTTTGATTTGCATAAACAGAATTCCATCTATTTTAAATAATATAATTAGATATAATTATCCAAAACCTAGTCCAAAAACTTGTTCTTAACCCACAATCCATCTTCAATACACTTATGACAATAAACTAATTAGTGAGTATAGTCACTCAACCAATTACTTAAATTTGAAAACAATTTATAGGAAAGCAAAAGCACAAATATAGTATTTAGAAAGTTCATGTTTGATTTATGATAAAAAGAAGTGGCAAAGTGCCGATCAAAGACCAAAAGAGTTTGTATTTCAAACAATTGGCAGATTTTGTTATATACCTTTCTATAAAATTCATGCTTATAGCACTGTTGGAAAAATAATAGTCACACTAATAAAAATAAAAATAAAAATAAAATGGAAAGAATTGACTTGTAATTAATATAATATATATTCTTAAATGTTTTGAATTATTCTAATATCACTCACACATACACAATCAAAATGTTGCAAAATGGGATCACTTAAGATAAATTTCATAGCTACAGAATTCTCCTATCTTGTTTTTTTTATTTTGTTTTGGTTTAGTGACAAAATTGTCAAATTAAGAAAACCATAAACACTATAGAAAAGAAAGCAAAACTAAAATAGTATTTATTTGAAGTAATTTACAACGTTACTTCTAGCACAGACCATATTTATTGTGTATTGCTACAATTTACAATATGAGCACATAAAAAATAGTTTGCTACTCCTGCATTAACTATTGCCTAGAGCAAAACACTTAGCTATTTTATCAAACAATTTGCGTGCATAAATAAAAGGCACTTGTGTCCAAACCAAAATTACAAAGTAAAATTAAAGATTTCAACGTAATTAATAAAGTAAAAATTTAAGAGATTGACAGAGAAAATGGTTATTTAGAGATTATATACCCACCTTTTAGTGGAAGAATTACCTTACGATTCAATTTGGGATCTAAAGTATAGCTCCGAGAAGAAGATATAATGGTTGAAGCAAATTGGCATCAATGGAGCTAGAAAGGGTAGAGGTATCTAATGGGATTTGGGTTATTGTCCAAAGAACTATTACATTGATTTATTTTCCTCAGTGTCTAGCAAGCTCTAAGGGCTACAGTAATATATATAATATAATATATATATATATATATATATATATTGATTTAAAAAGAAATATATTAGTGCGCATCAAATTTAAAGGGGAACTGAAGAGTAAGAAGAAAGAGAAAGAGGTGAATTTGATTTTGCTAAACAATAAGTAATATGCATCTTTTCAATTTCTAAAGGATGTTGGAATTTATTTTCAAGTGAAGGTGATTTGGGAAGGTTAAATGCAATAATTGGTCTAATTGAGCTCAAATATAGCGCCACATGGCAGGACCTCATGCTCTCCCGCATGAAGTCTCTGCTTTTATATATATATTGATTGATGATTAGTTTAGTGATTGGAATTTCTTTTTCCCCTTTTTATTGTTGGGTGTATCCCTTCTAAGGTCATGAGTTTTGAAATGTCTAAGTTCAGGACAACTACCTTAGTTTTTTTGTAGTTGTCCTTTTTAAAAAGACCCCATGGTTAAGATCCTAATTTAAGAGTTTATGGCTAATTAGAGGTAGCCTAACCTCCAAGAGAATTGAAAGAATAAAGAGGGAAATTAGTGAAAATAACTAATAGAGGAATAGAGAGAGAAATGCAGATTGTAACTTCATAGCTTGAGAAGAATTACAGAGGACACACCACTTTTATGTTTATCATATTCTTCTTATTTTAATTCACTCAGACCAGGTACTTTCATTTTTTAAACACATACCATACCTTCTTGCTTATTTATTTATTTATTTAAATGTTAAATTTTGTATAATGGATTTTATTTATTTTGATTATGATAATTGCAGGTGAACATCTTGGCAGTTTTGCAGTCACAATTTCTTTTACCTTGCATCTCCGCATGAAGTTTGTGAGTTTTTTCCTGCATAATTAACATATATGACATAACTAGTTATGTACCTATTACTCTATTTATATGATTGAATTCTTATTTCAGGTGATTCAATTAATTTGTATATTTTTTAAGACACGTTTTGAGTAAAGATGTGGGTTTCATCTTTTTCACTGTGTCATATAGTCCATATATCTGGTTTAGGAACATATTGTGAGTATCATTGAAATTCTGCAAACATGTTTGGGCAAAGGTGGGGGGTTTTCAATTTCCCACCATGTCTCATAGTCATTGTACATTTGTATGTGGATTTTTTAGGATGTCACTCGATTGTCCCATGGATCTTTTTGTTTCTGCAATCTTTTCTCCTAATTAGGTGGATGTAAAAGTTTCCCACTTCAAGAATGTACTTTGGGTTCGGAATCTGTTGCTAGAAAAAAAAATCAACAAGCCCCTCAATGCAAAAAATTTGATTTATGCAGTTCCTTGGTACAAAACTGTTAATAACTTGCACATGTGGAATGTGTCTTTTATTGATTTATGCAATTCCTTGGCACAAATTTAAATCACAATTGATGTCTATTACTTATAATTCAATATAAGGATTAGATTAATAGTGTTGTTTCTTTTGATTGTTGGTTTTTTTTTTTTTTCCTTTTATTTACCTCTTTTGTGTTGTGGCTCATATATAGGTCTGTTCATTTTTAGTATTTGGCTTGGGATGGACAATACTTGAAGTAATTGTTACTTTTTATATATTACACATCATTACATAACATTTATATTCTCACACATTATGGAGGTCTGCCGCTAGTGGTAATAAAAACAGTAGAATTTTGAAATAATTTGAGGGGAAAAGGGAAGACGGAAAATGTGAAAGCTTTTCTTGATTTGGCCACAACGCCTACATCTACAAGACAAGAATCCAACTGGTTACATTTTCATTTACTTAGATAATAAGAACCAAATATTAGAAGGGAACAACACACACAAATCAATCACAATTTTAATATTGAAATTAAACAATTTGCAAATGAATTTGCAATAAGTTACATTTTATGGTAATGCCTAACAAAAGAATGTTACTATGATAATGTTTAGGTAGGGAAACCACTTGATCGCCCTTTTCGACCTATTTTCTTTAAATAAATAAATATATATTCATTATATTTTTCTCAAGCACTTTCAATTACAAGTTCGAACTTGGGACCCCTATTTCTTAAACCACTTGGGTGTAAGCCCAATGACCACTAGATCACCATCCTCAATGGTCGTCTAGAATGTATATTGTTAAACCAAGTTTCTCTTATTTGCATATAAGAGATAATAATTGCAACAGAATAGAATAACTCCATTTTAGGCTTTACTTTTCGAGGTCAAGATTCTCTTGATTTTGAGGTAATTTTATCATGGAGTTCTGAAAATTCTATTAATTTATTTTCAAATAAAATATTTGGATTTTACCAAGTTATCAATCTGTAAACAAAGTCAACTAGCATCTTTTTCTATTAAAAAAAATTAACTAATATCTGTATGTGAGGTGTACATGTACTACCGTGTACAACCAAGCGTCTCAACCAATCATGCTACTTTCCCTAATGTTTTATCAATGGTATCCAAAAAAAAATTCAAGTAGTTTCAAATAAGCATTGTGCCTATTATTCAACGACTCCATTACATATTTCTTAATTTGTCTTATTATGGGAGCGAAAAATTGGAGGAAGAAAACAATGTTGAGGTTCAAATGGGGTATACTGAAGTTGAGACATTAACTCATTACTAGTCTTCTTAGCGGTGACCGAGGCTCTGAAATGACCCAAAAGATTAGGCAAATTCAGGATTGAGATTGACAATCCATTGATCATCATTTACAATGAAGGTGAGGATTTGGAGCTGGATGATTGATGACACTCTGAGGCCTCAACTAAAAACAAAGAGTATGTCAATATATAGGGTCATTTCCGCAGTAGCAACAGCCAATCCCAATAAAGGATTTTAGATTGTAACCTTCATGAGATGCAGTTATTATTTGCAATGCCACTTAGCAATATTCAACCACAAATAAAAATCTGCAATTCCACTGTATATTCATACAACAACCATCATATATCTATAACTACTAGAATGTAATCGATGCTTAGGATTATATTTTCTGTCAGAACAATGACTATCCACACCTTCCCTCTAACACTAAGATATGTGCTTGGATGACAGCCAAAGTTAATCGAGCGTTGTGAATGGAAGTAGCGATATGAAAGACCACTCACCATAATCCCCTATTGCTATATTACAAAAAAGGATATACACATTTCTGCACTTGAAAAGAGAATAGCTAGTAGACATGAGAGTTTTATGTGATTTGGCCACAAAGCCTACATCCATGGTACAAGAACCCATCCAATTACATTTTCTTCATTCACTTAGATGATAATACATTCTAATAGAACTAACTTTAATAAGGGGAATTACATACACAAATCAAGCAATTTGAATTTTGAATTGAAATTAAACAATCAGCAAAATGAATTTGCAATAGGTTGCGTTCTACAAGAAAACAAAATAACAGTGACATCTATGTTAATTAAAACCATACCCAGTGATTCTTCAACAACCATGTTGAACTCTTCGTGCCAGGAAGATATAGAAAGAACTTTGGAGAGCAGGTTATCCCATTACTATAAGAACGAATTAATGGATTGTTTCCAACAGCCCAACAATATTTCTTCTTGTTCTGTTAGTCCAAGAATTCTAAAAGGTGTTCTGGAACATTCGTTTTCTTTAAATGTTCGAGAGTAATAGCTGCTATGCACACCATTGTAAGACAGTTACAGTTTTCTATAGTCAGCATTTGAAGTTTAGGCACTGCTAGTCCCGGAATGACTACACGCTTCAACCACCTGCATTGTTAATTACTATATCCTTAGTTCCAAAAACCATCCTGCTCGAAATTCAAGTACCTCACCACTGTAAGCATCATGAAGATGAAGCACCTTTAGAGAAGGAAAATCCCAAAGAACCTCAAGGGGGCTTTTTGATAGCTGTGACCATTTGAGTTCTAATTTAAACAAACCTTTTAGTGAAAGAATCCATTCTGGAATATTGTGCAACCTCCCTCCAAGAGATAGATTTTCAATCATTTGAGGAGACTTCTTAACATAATTCAAATCAAGAAACTCGTTTGCCGATTCCACATACAAAGAAGAAAGATTTTCCATCTTCTCAATGGATGCACAAAAATCACAACTGTCTTTATTCTTGAGCTCTGTGATCCCCAGTTTCCTCAGTTCAATTAAGTTCCCCAACTCTTCAACAATACTCCCATTCTTGTTATTTGCCTTGATAAGTGACAATTTCTGTAATTATTTCAAACACCCAATTCCTTGAGACACCTCTACTCCTACAGTAGCATTATTTCTGCCTCGACAATCAACTAATAAATAGAGCAATTTAGGAATTTCCAGGATCCCCATTGGCAACTCTAAGACAAAAGTTGTCTAAGGTCCAAAACAATTAGGTTCGAGCTTCTTAATAGATTTTGGAAGTGAATCTATCTTTGTATTCCTTAGACTTAAGTACCTCAGAAGGTTGAGAGTGACAACTTCTTCAGGAAAAACCAGCAAGACTGCATTTTCCAAGTCTAGAACTCTCAATAACCTAAAGTTGCTAAAAACTCCTCTGACCAGTAATTCGAAACTCCGTCTCCCCCAAACATAGAAAGCTACGAACATGAGAGAAGTCCTTCCCTTGTAATATATTGGTGGTGCAAATATGGAGACAAGCGCCGGTGCTGCTGGCTCAAATTTGTATGTGGCCTTGTAATAACAGTAACAAAATTTTCTTTCTCAGATTTGGAAAGGATGAAACCTCTTGCAAGATTAGAAACTCGGCAACTCCTCACTCGTCCTTCACAATCCCCTACTCACTTGAACCAAGCTCATTTGAACTAGCTCGTCTAGGTACTCATCCGCCACTTGCTCCAGAGTTTGACCTCTTTTTTCCTCAATAAACCCTCTGCTATCCACAAGCGAATTAGTCTTCCGCGTAACAGAGTAATCTTCAGGAAAATTGCAGAAGTACATGAAACAAGACTTAATTAGGCGATAGATGGTAGTAACTCTGCAAGAATTTTCTGATATATTCATAGCTCCTGGTTCAAACTCAAGATGTCATGGACTTTTTGAACTCCATAACAGTTGGTGGCTTACTTGATAAGATATCCCCAATTGCAACAATCGCTTGTGGCAATCCTTCACATCGTTTCACAATTTTCTCAGACCACTCCTCACATGAAATAAGGCATTTACCATTTAGGAAGGCCTTTTTAAGGAAGAGCTCTGAAGCCTCTTCCCATGTTAATGGATTTAGATTGAGATCATAAATAAAATCATTTGAGGTGGCACAATAAGAAGCAATGTTGCGTTTACGGGTAGAGACGATTATTCTACTACCTTGATTATTACAAGGAAGTACATTTCTAATGCATTTCCACTCATCTTCACTCCAAATACCATCTAAAACAAGAATGTACCTTTTCTGCTGTAAATGAGTGCGTAGACACCGTCTTCGATCTGTTCCTTGGTAAGCTGGTAATTCCAACGCCTCGCAAATTCTCTCTAACATGCGCATACAAGAGCGTGATACAGGAACCCAAGCATGGCATTCGAAAGTTACCTTCACCTTTGATAGACTTCATAGATAAGAGTGGTTTACCTGAGCCAGCACCTCCTAATACTGAAATTACAACATCCCTTGATTCATTGTTGAGAATCAGTCGCACAAGTTCTTCTCCGCGCCTCTCAATGCCCACAAGAGGCTCAATTGAGGAATATGGATAAGCCTCCGGAGGGATCTCTCCAGCCATAGAACTTGAAGGCAAGTTAGAGCTCAAAATGCGAAGTGTATCCAAGTCATTGATGCCCTTGAGCTTGGCTTTGATATCTCTCATTGAAGAGCTCAATTGAATACCTGGAATAAAGTTCTTAACAGGGTGAGCAACATTATGGAAAATTTTCCTGACCTGATTAGGATGGAAGTGTTCAGGAACTTGAAACATGTATTCTTCAATTGCATCCTCAGTCTCATGTGCTAAATTCCGAACTTTTTCAACTCGATCCTTCAAACCTTCAGTATCTTCTCTTCCTTCTATGTCCTTGAGGAAGCTTTTCATGGTATCCAACCATTTTTTGACTTCTTCAACGTCATGAGTTACATACTGATAGACGAGTACCAATCTATCAACCAGAGCTAGTGCTCCTGCAAGTGCAATTTCAGCCATTTTTCTCTTCTAATTTGATCTCTCTCTCTCTCTCTCTGTGGCTAAGCAAATATGAAGGTATTCTACCCAAAAAACAAATGATAATATTGAAGGTTAACTTGCTACATTGAGCAATTTTAATACTTCTAAGATATGTTTTAGTCCTAAATGCAATTTGCTGGAAACTTCATTTCTTTTAGGAGATGCTATCATACACGCTTACAACACATGACTATTCTACGTATACGTTTCTTATCTCAGCGTGGAAATTTTCTGAAACATCTGGAATAATATTTTTGGTAAGAGAAACTTGAGCAATGCAGTGGATACTGGGTAATTTAGGAACCAGTAAGTAACAGTTTTGAATGGCATAATCGTAAATATTGTAAAAATTGTAGGACCCACACATGATAGTTGGGATGAGAGGAAGAGAGGTAAAGTAGAGAGCAAAGAGAGGTAGTCAGGGTCTGTTTGGATACAATTGAAAACTGAAAATTAAAAACACTATAGCAAAATAATTTTTAAAGGTGTGAATAGTACTGCAGGTCCTATTTTTAATTAAAAAAACTGAAAAGTCCATGAACAGTGCACCACTGTGCGGTTACTGTTCACGCACAGTGGTGAACAGTGCATTATGTCGACTGTTGAAATTTGTGCATCAGGGAAAAGAAAAAAAAATCAGAAACGTGAAACGTTAAACGCAGCCTCCCTATCCAAACCCACCTTCAGAGTTTAGGAACAAGTTTCCTCTCTCTTCAATTTAATTAATACATTGTTATATCATTCATGTCAAAGAATTATACAAGGGTATTTGAAAAGTATTTTGTTTGATTTAAATACTCAAAACTATGGGCTCCAATTTGGAGTTAGTTGTTTAGTAAGAAAACTCTTACAAGGATATTTAGATAATAGTCCTCGATATAGGTGGCTTAAACATGTATTTAGTGTTTCGCTTTGCCCTCCATGTTATGTGTTTGATTTCTTTCCATTTTAGGTTAATTTGGGTTATTTCATAAAG
This sequence comes from Castanea crenata, assembly GCA_020976635.1. Taxonomy (NCBI): domain Eukaryota; kingdom Viridiplantae; phylum Streptophyta; class Magnoliopsida; order Fagales; family Fagaceae; genus Castanea; species Castanea crenata. The sequence goes on along the minus strand of JAGHPS010000419.1, from coordinate 7,065 downwards.
AAAAAAATGAACTAAAAGAAGGCTATAATTTGTGAAATAGTAAGAGTGAGAGAAAATTTATATTTTTATGAAAAAAGCCTTTTTTTCGATCAACAAATTTATATTTTTAGGAAGAATCTCATATTTTATGGATGTCGCTTCAAAGAACAAATCACTTGAAATAATAAATTGAGGCCCCATTCCAAAGTGAGAGGATGTTACATGTAACATGTTATACAAAATAATAAAACCTCTAATAAGCAAGGACAAACTCAACTCCTAAGACAAGATCGACAACAAAACTAGGCTAACTCAGAAATTTTTAGGTGTAAATGCACTTTTAGTCCCTATATTTTGGGCCAATTTGCATTTTGGTCATAAAATTGATTTCGTTCTTATTGTTGTCCCTATTTTTAAAAAATCAATATTGTTTTAGTCCCTGCCGTTATCCAAGTAACGGAACCCTATTACATGACAGACGGAGTGCCCTGGTTACTAACATGGTGCTAATGTGGCACTGACATGATTATTAAAAAAAATTATTTGGCTTCTTTCAATGCCACGTCAGCATTTTAATTTTTTTATAATTTCTGATAAAAAATTTCAATTTAAACTAAAAAAATTCAAAAACAAAATTTAACAATTTTAAAGATTGAGAAATAAATTTTAGAGCAATTATTTCAATTTTTCTTGAACTTTCTTAATAAACAAACACTAAATTAACACTATTCACGCTCTATGTTGGCATTTTTGTGTTTGTGTTTGAATCTATTTCATTTTCTTCTTTCTTTTAAGATAAACCAAAAAAATAAAATCAAAACAAAAATAAATTAATAGAGATCCCAAATGAAATCGACCAGAGATGCATATTTATAGTGCTAAAAATCTCAAATTAGTTTGTGTGTTTCTGTGGCATTTGTCTCTCTTAGTCTCTATCTCTCTCGATTTGAGATGACTTGCTCTCAGATTGGGTTGGTTGAAAAATATCCCAAACCACAGCTGAGAAAAAGAAGAGGGAAGAAGATCGGCCTAGAAGAATTAGAAGAGGAGATTGGCTAGAGAAAAAAGAAGAAGAAGAGGTAGAGGAGATCAGCAACATGGGCATGGCATGCAATCTCCAAATTTTTCTTGTTTGTGTTTGTATTGTTCTTTTGCTTCTTTCTTTGTCAATCTCCGACTTTTTTTCTCTCTCTAGACCCGAATCCCTCTTGCTCTCTCTTTTTTGATCAATGATGGTGGTAGTGGGTTTGGTGACTTTGTGGGCATGGATTTGTTGACTGATCGGTGGGTTTGACTGTGAAAACGTGAAGTTTGATTTTTTTGGTTTCGGGTTGTTGATTATTTTTCTGGGTTTATGGGTATGATTATTTGCTAAAAAAAATCAATAAAAAAAGAAAATATTGATTATTTTAATTTTCTGGACAAGTTTTCATCTTCTTTTCTGTAGAACAAGAAGAATAGTTTTGGGTTCACTTGCATTGTACTGGGTTTGCTCTTGTTTTGGGTTTGCTCTTGATTCTGGGTTTTATTTCTTGCTTTTTTGGATTTTATGGAGATTAGATTTGGTTGCTGGATTTGGATTTGGGTTTGCCAGATATTGAATTGGTTGCTAGGTTTATTTCTTGAATTTGGGAAGAACATGAAGAACAGGTTGTTATGTTCTTACGGAAAAAAATAATGAAAGTAAAAATAATAATATTAGATTGAAGACCAATAATAATAATAATAATAATAATAATTGTGAGGACCAAAAATCACGCAAATAGCTAAAAGCCCAAGAATGAACCCAATCATTCAAGGCCCAAAACAATGAATTTATAGAGAAGGAACAAACAACAAAGGACGGCTGCGTCTTGAGAATTTCACCTCAAATAAAAGGAAATAGACAACACTTGTCCTTCTATTTTTCCCAAGGAAGAACCTATTACATTTAGCTATCAATGTTCTCTCTCTCTCTCTCTCCCTCCACTGAGTCGTCCTTTGTTCCTGGCCCCCTTCATCTTTATTTATACTCCTTGCTTTTGTCATCTCAACCATTCATTTCTCACCTAACTTTTTTTTTTTTTGACACTTGTATGTTTGATTGTAGAAGGTGGTGGAAAGGAGCTGTTTAGCTGTGACTTGCACTGTTCAAGTCACCTCCCATCAATTTAACTAATAAAGCTGGTGTCCCTTATTTAATGCGACCAAGAAACTAGGTACAGAGCATTCAATGCGGAGTTTATAGCTATCTACCCTCAAGCCCGATATTTTCCCTTTCTCTGCCATATATCACCAATTTACCCTTTGTATAGCTCCACACAACCATGCCTCCACATCCTCGGGTCCTTGGGTCCTCGGGCCCCACAATAATAATAATAATATGAAAGAAATTTTATTATTTCTTTTTAGTCCTTACCATCATCACAATAAAAGAACTTGTTGATATTGCTAATAGAATGCTTACTTGATAGTTGAAACACACACACACACACACATAACTAATGAAATAAAATTAAAAGTCTTTAATTAAAAAATTTTTAAAAAAATCATATCAACATTTGAATTAAAGAAATTTTTAATAAAATTTCTTTTTAGTCCTTACCATCATCACAATAAAAGAACTTGTTGATATTGCTAATAGAATACTCACTTGACAGTTGACACACACACACACATAACTAATGAAATAAAGTTAAAAGTATTTAATTACAATTTTTTTAAAAAAATCATATCAACATTTGAATTAAAAAAATCCTCATAAAAAATTCCATAATTTTAGAGTAGAAGAAAAAAAATGAAACTAAATCTATAATTTTTTCTCTCTGGTTTTCTTGGCCACCGAAACGCACCTCAATTGTCTTTTGGATTCGATATAATATACACAAATCAATGTTATTTACACCATGGAGCAATTCACCTAAGCCTAGACCAAGCAAACAATTCATCAATATTGGGTTTGGGAAGCCTCTATTATTTCTTGGGTGCTTGACTCTAGAGGGTAACTTCTTCAGTTGTTGGCAATGCTCAATGTTCAATTTTTCAAGAAGGCACAATATGCTTCTTTGTCAATAATCAATGAATTTGATCCATACAAATGTCTAATTCGAAATTGCACTCCATTTTACGTTTCCATTCTCAATATGCTCCAATAGATTAGATAGATTTTGGAAGGCTTAGAATGGATCATCACTCAACCCAGTCCAATAAAGATATTAGTTTTTTTTTTTTTTTATAGGAAAATATATAAGTTGACTAGGTGTGAATGACTTGAAGGCATTTAGGTGTAGATGAAATATGCTGTAAATCATTGATATCATCTTGGTTGATCAACTTAGTTTATTCAAAGCTTTCTACGTAAATTCCAGATACCTTAAATGTGTCATAATGTTGAAGTGAGCATAGAAATACCTTGCTGATAATTAAACATTTAATTACTGAATGTTTTTACCATTTTTTTTTCCATCAGTTTATATAAACACTACCAAAAAATAAAATCTTAGCAATATCTTTAAATCCTAGAGCATTCTCTATCACTGGTACCAAAATTGAGCCAAGAGGTCCTAAAATTGGTCTAACCTAATGCATCTGATCAAAGGGAATCAGTCCCAAATTCCAGAATTCCCAATAATAATAATCAATTACAAGGTGATTGCAATAGTACTGAGGATAATAGAAACAACAACAAAATCAAACTACTAGACACAAATACAAACATGTTACAAGAAAAACCACCGATTCTCTAGATAGTCTGGAGAAAATAAATCCAACTTGTCCTTGCAGCAACAACTACATCTTCAACCTCCATCCAAGTTTGAACTCTGTAGACAAAGCCCAACAATTCCATAACTAAGTTGCAAATAAACATGATTTAATAGGAATATTGAAAGATTCAAACAATTAAAGTGTCATATTAGGGGAAAAAGTGTGCTTACGGATTTGGATTAGCATCAGTGAGTAGAACTTGATTGTTTACCTACCAAAAATGGACAAACTTTGATTAGCAATGTAGAAGTTTACACTACCAAACAAGAAGTATGATCATTGAAGAATCTCTAGGTTGAAATCTCAAACTAAATGCTTCAACAATTTTTTTTTTCCCTTTCCCTTTTAGTATTCTATCTAAGGAAATCCTCCTAACTCCCTTTTTTTGTTTTGACAGACTTTACTTCTTTTAACACTTGTTTTGTTTTGGTACAGATATTGTATGGTACTATTTTTCCAGCACCTATCCAATGCTTTTCAAAAACATAGGTGCACTTTCAGCATAAGATGACAATAAGGCAGCCATTTCATTTTATGCTATGGCTCAACATTGCAACTCTTGTAGCGTTGTTCAACAGGAAGAAAAACAATACATACGCAACCAAAAAAATAATAATAATCAACCGACTCTAAAGCCAGATTTTAGCAAAATTTCACTAACCTTTCTCAGCGGAAGCATCGATATTGCTGCTATCGTTGGTGTTGTGATCATCATTTTGGTTGATTATTTGTGCTCTTGACCCCTCCAAATGCTTGGAACGGAGACGGCATGAGTCATAGCTGTCATATCGTGCGCCAACCTTGTGACATAGAAGAATGTCTGGAACATGTTCAACGATCCAGTAACAGGGTCCCACCTCATAATATAAACTTTCTTCGAATTCTATGGACATATCATAAAAATGCAGCCTTTTGAGGTTTCTTAGATGCTGAATTCCAAAGGGCACCTCCTTTAACTTCGGACTAGGCCCAATCATAAGCGTTTCAAGACTGGACAATGCTCCTTCATCTATAATCAATGAATTCAATTCATCCAAGTACCTAAGCACTAGTTCACCAAGTTTTGGAAACCCTCCAGTCCTAAAATGCAATTGCTCTCCACTGTATGCCTGGTATGCGATTTCAAGCTCCAATAAGTTAGGTAGATTTTGAAGGCCTTTCAATGGGTCTTCCTTCAACCTTGACCAAAAAATCTTTAATCTGACAAGATGTTGAAGTTTTAGAATCCAACCTGGTAACTTCTCTAAACACGCCCTTAAGTGGATGCGCTGAAGACATTGTGGTGGAGATGAAATGGTTTGTAAATCAATTATTTCATTTTCACTTATTGAGGTTATATCTAGAGATTGAAGGTGGCTCATCTTTTCAATAGATATACACAAAGCACTCATTGTTTCCTTTGAGAGGTTTTTCACTCCTAGCTTCCTCAGTTGACTCAATTGTCCCAACTCTTTAACGAAATCAACCCCTCCATGATTCAACTCAATGTGATACAACTTTTGCAAGTCCTTTAGAGATCCAACCCCTTGTGGTATCTTTACCCCATTTTCTGGAGCCAAACTTGATGTTGTTTGATAGTTGCGATAGTAGGCTATAAGATGTCGTAACTTACGAAGCTTGCTGATCTCTACTGTTATATCATACACTAGGGTTTGCTTTAAATCTAAAGTCTCCAAGTTTTGCAACTTTCCAATGGATTTTGGAAGTATTTTTACTTTGGTATTTCTTAAACTTAAATACCTTAAGTGAAATAAAACTCCCACATCTTCAGGAATGCAATCCAGTGAAGCATCTTCAAAATCCATTATTTTCAAAAGCTTGAAATCAACGAAAAAAGTACTCATAAAGGACTTTGGCAATTCATCAAGATTGAACAATAAAAGAGAATGAATGTGAGTGTCCTCAAATCCCTTCAATACATCATATGAAACTCTATATACTGACATACGTCGAGTTAGTCCATCAAAGTTTGACTCTTGTTTTGACAAAACATGACAAAAACTCAAATCCTTCATCTTTTGAAGGACTATCTCACGAAAAAGATCATGGAGTCGGCATTTTCTAACTTTTCCATCAAAATTGACCATTGATTTTTGAACCAAGCTTCTATGGATTAATTCAGCTAAGTATTCTTGTGCAACATCCTCAAATGTTTTACCCTCCTTTGCTCTCACAAAACCTTCAGCTATCCATTGTCGAACCAATCTTACGCAGCTAATAGAGGAGTCCTCTGGATACATACCAAGGTATAAGAAGCAAGATTTGAGGTTGTAAGGTAGGTCTTCAAAACTTAGGGATAGAATTTTACTGATACCTGCAAGATGAGGATTTATTCCTAACTCAGAGCCAAGGCTATCATGCAACTTTTGCCATTCAAAGAGAGTTTTGTCCTTGGTTGACAAAAGACCGCCTATAGCAACAATGGCAAGCGGTAATCCTTCACACTTCTCAAGAATGTCATGAGATAATTTCTCCAATATTGGGGGACAGTGTCCTCCAAGTTCAAATTGGAATGCCCTTTTGCAAAAGAGCTCCCATGCCTTATTAGGTGGTAGTGGTTGTAAGTTGTGAACTTTAACACGTGAAGATTTTTTGCAAAAATTAGCAACATCCAACTTCCGTGTTGTGATTAATATCCTTGGACCTTTTGTATTATCAGGTAAAGCATGTTCTATCTCCCCCCAAAAATCAATTTCCCAAACATCATCAAATACAACTACATACCTTTTTCCTTGTAAATACTCCCTTGCTTTGCTAATTAGTGATGTCTTGTCTGCCGAGTCAATTCCCTCAGGAGGAAACTCCTTTCTTGCCTCACAAAATTGCTTTACCATGCTCCTTACTAGATCCACCATGTTGTATGACTGAGACACTGAGATCCAAGCATGACAATCAAAGCGTTCTCTTATCATATCGTGATCATAGACTTTCTTGGCAAGAGTGGTCTTGCCCAGTCCCCCCATTCCCACCACCGAAACTACAGTGCGGTAAGAGTCTTCTTTAATGAGCCAACCGATTAATTCATCTTTAGGAGATTCAATGCCCACAACGGCAAAATCTTCAAGAAAAAGAGAAGCCATTCGAGGGTCTTGCCACCTAACATTCCGAGCACCACTGCTTGATCCTTGACCAGTGGATTGGAAGCCGTATCTTTCACTTCTTGCCTTGATTTTCTGCACCGTTGCTTTGATCTTCTGAATCTTAGTGGCTGTTTCGTGGTGAGGTTTTAACATTGAAAATAAGCGAGCAGATTTATAGAGGAAACCACTGAATCCCTGAACCCGATGGGGATGATGTTGTGCCATCTCAAGCACGTACTCGTCCATGAAAACATCCATGTGG